>JASFAX010002552.1:0-45507 GCA_030737875.1 Allium sativum
AACTTGCATACATGTCATAGGTCTAAAAAGGGATGAACTTGCATATGTTACTCATATCATAAAAAGGGGTAAACATGCATATATATGCATGACATACAAAGGGGTAAACTTGCATATGTATGCATATCATACAAAGGTGTAAACTTGCACATGTTACTTGCATATAATCAAACACCAAACTTGCATAACATGTCATATATGAACTTGCATATAATCAAACACCAAACTTGCATAACATGTCATATATGAACTTGCATATAATCAAACACCAAACTTGTATAACATGGTGTCATAATGGATCAATGTTTATCATAGTGATTTGCATGACTAGCATCATGAACATATAGCATAAAACTTGCATAACTAGCATCATGGACATATAGCATAAAACTTGCATAACTAACATCATGAGCACATAGCATATGATAACATAACTTGCATTGATCCACATTCATAACCATAACCTCATTACATCCTATCATAATTAGTTTAGCAATTGCTTGCTAAAGGCATAGAAACTCACAACTTGTTGATTAGCACTCCTATGAAGAAGATTTAGTTGCTAGAGTTGATTAGAAGTTGATTTGAGAAGTTATATTCCTTTCTAATTTGTAGAGGCTCCTTCTAAGTTGCATTTTGACGGCATGATGACATTGTATCTATTTTTAGTTTGGATTAGGGTAGTCTTAGGGTGTATTTATAGATTTAGGATGTAGTTTAGGCCCTTAGATTAACCCTAGTTTAGATCTAAACCATCAAAAATTGTCACAGGTCAGCAGAACAGACCAGAGAACCAAAACAGGTGCACCAGGCCAGCCAGGGTCAAACCAAAAAGCTGTGCGGGTTTCTGGCTCGACACAGGCGCACTTCCCAAGTGCGCCAGTGTATTTTTGTGCTGGCGCACTTCACAAGTGCGCCAGTGCATTCTGGCTTGTTTTCGGTTTTTCTGCCTAACTTCGTTCGTCCATGTCTTCTTCATACAGACTCCGATTTTCGAAAACTCGAACTCTATTTCGCGTATTTTTCTGAGACGAATGCAATGGCATAGCCCGTTTCCCCTGATTCAGATCTTAAAATTTAATTCTTCCCTGATTTATATTATAACAAGTTATTCAACATACGGGGTGTTACAAAGTTGATTGTTAACAGTGGGGGCTCCACCCCTTCCTCGGGCTCTCCTTCTTTTGCCTCTGCCTCTTCCACTCATTTCCGTTTAGTTCTGCGGATAGAAAGGAGAGAGTCAGGCCAACAGAAAAGATAGCTTAAGAAATAATGAAAGCATATAGACATAAGCATAAATAATGATGTAATAATCAAGTTATATGCCATTTTGATGTACTCATTCTAGGATATTACTAATCATATCTCTGATGAGTTACTCGTCCTAGAATACTACTCATTCTATCTCTGACGAGCTGTTTAACGTGTTATCTTCTAGAACTAAGGTTAACCAAAGCTCTGATACCACGCCTGACATGAACCAGACCCCCGCTCCATGGTGGTAATGTCGGTCTTTGGAAAATAACACATTAATCACAACAACGGATTACAGAATATAGCATAACACATAAAGTCAGAGAATATTACATCATATCATAATAGCGGAATCATAATCATCATCAGAGTTACACAGATACAGGATTCTACTTACTACATAACAAGTTTCACTAAATAGATCATAAATCTACAACGCGATCAAATATAAACATTCACAAGATAGTGTTTAAGAGTTCAAAAGAAATGATAAAAAGACAATTCTTCATCTTCAGCCAAAAGAGCACCCAGTCCTATGGTGCATATCAAAAAGAAAGCCAATCACTTGTTCACTTGGCTGCCCGTGTAAAATACGGGAACCTGAGTTTGCAAGGGAAAAATAAACTACGAGTTAGTCATGGGATTGGAATGAGAAAACCTACAATTACTAAGATTATTTAAGAATGAGGAAAATCACAGGACCACGCCATATGTTATGTAACGGGTTTGCTCCATTGGATTGCCAGTGCATAAAATAAAGTAAATTAAATAAACAACGCAATGCTTTTTAGGAAAAAAGAAGCCGTTATAAGACTCAGGTCCCATCACATAATGCAACGCAAGCCGGAGGATAGAGTTTTACCTTGTAAGGGCCAAATATGCTTGATATGCATAAAAATATTTTAGTATTACTATAAGTGCATAGTATATAAGACAACTTCGAATGTAAATGTATCAATCATAGATGGCATAGGTCCCATATATTATGTCGCCATATAGGTTTACAAATACAACCGCACAATGTCGTGTTGAATATTGGATTTACGGCATGAGTCAAGGCAAGGGATGTCTCCTTACCGATTCGGATCACCTCTAGCAAAATAACCCAAGATCACAAACTTGGGCAACCCCTGGATCTTCAGGGACAGTCCTCTCTTATGTTTGAGGATTGGTTATTCCTGAACAATACGTTTCCCAGTCATATCGAACCTATCTCTGAGCCTTTTAGTTGGCTCAATATCCGAGGTGCCTCATAATCCATCATCCACGTAAGTAAAAATGTCTGGGCTCCATACCATAACACCTCTTCTAGTTAGAAAGAAACGCATGCACTCCCTACAATTGCTATCCCATTTTTGACTCATACTGGGGTGTGAGGCTCGTGAATTAACGCTATACACAAAGCAATGCTACTTAAAGCTATGCTTTGATCATTAACCACAAGATTTTGCTTCTCAACAAAAGCCTTGATCATAGCATCTCAGTACGCCACATTGTCAATCCATACCATGTCATTGATTTCTGCCAGAGAAGGGTGTTAAGCAGAATAATAAATTCTCCGCTACCAAACAGATATATATTTAGTAGAGATCAACTATATAGCACACAATACAATGTCAAACATACAATCCATTCATCCGTCTGTTTTGGGTCTGAACGTAATTGGAGGCACCTTATTCCTAGTTACGTATGTCCAATACAGAACAGAGGTCCTCGCATATCCAGAAAATGAGCAAGTACGTCCGAACAACTACCACTATAACCCCTTCAAGGGAGCTACCCATATCAAAGGCATCAGCAGTAGTCCATTCGATATGAAGATTTCTGGTCTTGCACCATCTTCGTTATCTTCGATTTTTAATAATCGTTTAATTATTTGAAATGAGATTTAACTCGGTCTTTTCAAATAATTCACGCACAAAATTTTGAATCAAATTCTTTCCCTTGGTTAAATCATATTCATCACCTTATGTAAGAAGGTTTAATCAAGATTTAATTCGGTCATTGGATTAAATACTCCAGTCATATCACATCCACAATTCATTTATACGTTTTCATTTTAAATTTACTTAACCAATTTGTTTTACAAAACAAGGAAAAATTTACTTGCACACATTTTAAATCGCTTAAACAACTTGAAACGATTTATCAAATGATTTCGAATAAAATCGATTGTTGAAATATGTGAATTAATGAAACTGACAAGTCACAAACGGAGTATAAATGGGCCGAAACTAGGTCGGGAAAGAGCCTGGACGGTGGTACCCACCGATCAACAGCAGAAATATGCCAACACACATCTGACACCCCCTGGAAAAATGTCGGTTATTAGGGAATTTCTTTTCCGAGAGTTTGGACAGATGTCTGACCATTTTTGGGCAGACATCTAACCTCTGAGCTGATGTAACTATTTTTTTTATTTTTCAAAAAGTTGGACAGACGTCTGTCCCCATCCCGGACAGACGTCTGAGCTGAAGCATGGGCAAATGTTTACCTAGGAAATGATGTGCATATGGTTCTCGGACAAGCTTGGGTCAATGGTGATGGCTTGTAACATTTTCTAAATGAAAATGATGTCTCCTTAGTTCACCGAAAACACTCAAGAACGCATACACACACATGCACACACTCATATAAGAGATTCAAGACGATTTTGATCATAAGTTCTAAGGTGTACTAAATTCGAAACCAAAGCTATCAAATGAGATTCGAGCTAGCACAAGAGGGTTTGACAATGCTAAAGGGAAACTACAAGGGCATATGTGCACATAATAACTTCATTCATAACATATACAACTCGAATATCGATTATACTAAGATTTCCAATACTAGGAAAGTAAGGAAATCGACAACCCAAGCAATTAACCCAATACATACACAACATATACTCAATTCAAACGTGCCATAGGCACACTTATACAAGCATAAGGCTTGAGGAATTAATGTGAATTCTTGAATAACTCACCCATAACATTTACAATTGAATTTCATTGCACTACTTATCATTTAACATCATATTGAAGTTATATGATCAATCAATAGTCATTCTATCAACCCAAACTTAATCAACTACTTCATAGTTAATTAACGCTAGCTCTTTTTCGTTTATAGATTCTCAGATTAAACAATTATGATCGAAATTCTCACCTTTGCTTGTTTACAAACAAGGAATAAACACAATAGCAAGCAAAATCGACCTCTCTCCCAATATTGCATGAAAATCTCCAACTAAGCACATATAAATAGATTTCCTAAGAGTTAGGTCATAGGAATCATCAAAAATCAAAGAGGAGATAAGCTAGAGAAGATGGAGAAGATGAAGAGGAGCTTACCTAAGCTTCTACACTTGACCTTAACAAGAATTGGGCTTGGAATCAAGAACCCTAGCTTAGGAATGTTAATTTCCCATTTCTTTACCCATTTCTAATTTGGTTAAGTATTGAAGTGGAATGAAGGAGAAAGGGGCTGATTTGGGGGCACATAAGTGAATTGGCTAAGTTGGCTAATTAAGCCCTAACCAAAGTCCCAATTTCCACAAACTCTAGACATAATGATCCTTATAGTTTTTGACCATCTAAATGACCTTTTGAACTCAATGGAAGTGGTTTCAAGTCCAAACTCGTCCAAATGTAAAAAGTGATATTTTTATGGGATATATATAATCTTAAATATATATGTAAATTCCATTGCGACTATTCTAAATTTTAATTTAGACATAACTTACAATCTATAAAGAGAAATCTCAATTTCTTACATTCGTTAGAAAATTTCAATTCAAAATATTCCAACATTTCTTATTTTATCAAATTCTGATTTATATTGAATTCTATACATTTATTCAAAGTTTAAAAAATGAATTTTTAAACTATCGCACTATTTCAAGTTCATTTTAAATAAATTTAAAATTATACGTTCTAACATTGATTATAATAAATTTTGAATTGGTTCCAAAAATACGGGTTGTTATAATCTCTCTTTGGTCATGGTTAGTTGGTGATTCTCCCCTTGTTCACGATGTTTAAATCTATGGCATATGCATGATGTTGTCTCTCCTTTTGTTATTAGCGTTTCCTAGGTTGTATAGTTTGGTTTTAGCGTGGTTTTGTTGGTCTTTCTTCGGTGGTTCTCGACATCTAGGCTATGGCTTTCTCGCAACCTTTATCTTGTCTAGGGCTGTCAATGGGTCAGGTTGGGTCGGGTTCAGGTTGGGTCAAGTCGTGTTCGGGTTAAGTTAGGGTCAGGTCAACTCAACCAGTTTATTAAAAGGGTCGGTTTCAGGTTGACCCATTTATAATCGTGCGGGTTTCGAGTTTTATTCGTGTAACCCGTTAAGATAACTATTTGTATAAAAAGATGTGAATAAACATGAAAACATAAAAGAAGGGTATTATCGTCAATCACTTGTTGCAAGCTAAGATGAGAATAACAATGTAAAAAGTTGTTAATGTGGGAATAAACATGAAAACATGAATAAATGTTATGTGTTAGTGTCTATGAATAATTTAATAATGCCAAATCCTTCATTTTCAAGCCAAGATAAGAATTTTACAATAATATAGAGCCCATAAATGGGTTAGTCGGGTCAAATTCGGGTTTCGCGGGTCAACCCTAAATCCACCCGTTTATAAAACTGGTCAAAGTCGGGTTGACCCTAAAATGACCCGTTATTAGATAGGTCGGGTCAACCCGCTAATTTCCCATGCGGGATTCGGGTCGGGTTTCGGGTTGTGTTGGAAATTGATAGCCCTAATCTTATCACCAGCTGTCGTGGCCCCTCCTTTGTTGTTGGCCCCGTTCTCAAAATCATTTTTTTAACCAATTATAGGTTTTCCCTTGTTTTCGCAGCAGTTGGACTACCATATCTATGCAGAGTCATCAATCCGATGATGATTCTGCTATCATGTTATTGGAACAGCAAGTGGGGTATTGGTTCTTGATGCTTCTACATCTCATGTTCCTTCTTGTCCTTCATCTCACTCATTTCCCTTTCTTAGCTCGCACGAGATTAAGATCATTAACAATCAGTTGGATCGCCTAGCTAGGTACTCATACACTTATGATTTGATTGTTGCCTCTTCTGTAGTGGTTCCAGATTCTGAAACTGTCGGTCGCTCCACTACTTGTTTTTCTAGGAGGGGCGCTTGCTCGCAATCACGCACCCCTCGTACCATTTGTACCCATTCGCTTGCAGCAACGAGGCAGATTGTTAGGTCTACTCGTTGTACTCTTTACCTGACCTAAGTTTTCTTTTGCCTTCTGGCTTACTGCTGAAATGTCGAACTTTCTTTTCAGGAACTGTGGTGTTGGTAACGATGCCTTGCTGGTTAGGATACAACGCATCGTTAGAAAACATTCCATTTTGGTGATGGCACTTTAAAAGCCACTTATGGGGCCAGAAGTGCTTTCAGCTATTGTTGGTTCCCTTGGATTTGGGGGCAAATTGCATAACGTGTCCAACAAGTAGATTCTATGGGCGAAAGAGGTGCCAATGTTCACTCTTTTTGGCTCCGTTCAACTTTTGTCAGTTGAATGCTCGATTTCAAATTTCCCTTTTTCTTTTTTCTGCATTGTGCGCCAGATGCAACCGCATCGACCATTTGACCTTATGGAAGATACATTTTGTCCCTTTCTAACTTTGGAATCACTTCTTTAGTTGTTAGTGGCGATTTCTGATGTAGTATCTTGCTAAGTGGAGAAAGGGGTGCTTATGTTTGGTGGAAGATTTCAATTCTTTTATCATTCAATCTGGTTTGTTTGAAGTTTCTTTTTCTAGTTGTGCTTTTACCTGGTATAATAACCAAGAGGGTCCTAAAATGGTCCTCTTAGACTAGGCTAGGTCTTCGGAACTGAGGGGTAGTTTGATTTTCCATTCGAATTCTCTGTTTCTTACCTCCATTAAACCATTTGAACCATGCTCCAATGATTCTGGTTTTTTCTCCCTCCATTTCTTCGAGTCCATCTTTGTTTTCTTTCCAATCCATATGGAGATCACATCACTCTTTCTTTCCCACTTTATCTGAATCGTGGTTTCTTCTGGCCATTGGTAGCCCAGTTGTCGCTTTCTCATTCAAAATTAAGCGTCTCAAATCTTGTCTGCGAATCGTGGTTTCTTCTGTTTTTAAGAACATTTTCGATAGAGTTCGTTCTGTAGAAAAATCTCTTATTCTGGATGAATCGTCTTTTGACGAAGACCCTTTGGTTTCGAACAAAATTGGATTGGGTTCAAGCTCAACTTGCCTACTCTTTGGAGTTGTGCATTGAGAATGATTTCCTTCGTCGGAAGGCTAGAATCAAATGGATTATCGATGGGGACTGCAACTCGAAATTCTTTTATTCTACCGTTAGAAAAGAGAATCATATGTTGTCCATTCGCCAAATAGTTCGTCCTGGCCTGTCTGTGGCTTCTTCGGTGTAGAGATCGAAGTATCCATCCTTTCTCACTTCCATTCATTTATCTAGTGTCCTTCTACTGACTGGAGTGATTTGGTAATTTTGTCTTGTATTCCTCAGTTGTTTCTTTCGGATAAGACATCTGCACTTCGCGCCCCTCCTCCTATGGAGGAGATTCGTTCCTGTGTGTTTTCCTTAAGCAAGAATAGTGCGAGTGGTCTAGATGGCTACAACGGGGTTTTTTACCGAATGTTTGTCCAATCATACATCTTGGTTTCTACTTGGCGATTCAATACTTTTTTCTAGTGGTATGCTGCTGAGAGGGTGGATGTCCACCAATCTCGTTCTTATTCCCAAATGTGAGAACCCTTTTCCTGCTTCGATTTCAGACCAATTAGCCTTTGTAACTTTTCGAACAAGGTCCTTTCTAAGATTTTTTCTTCCAGACTCGCTCCTATCCTTGACCAAATTATTTTGTCATCTCATGCGGGCTTTGTCAAAAGCCGTTTGATTATTGATAATGTTCTACTAGCTTATGAACTTATCTCCCAGATCAGTTGGACGGTTTAGGGATTTAATGTGCTGAAACTATATATGGCAAAGGCTTATGATCATATGTCTAGATTATTCGTTATAAGGGTTCTTAGAGCTTTCAGTTTTCCTAATCCTCTTATTGACTTAATATGGAGGCTTATTTCAAACTTCTAGTTTTTTATTCTTATTGATGGTTCGTCCAAAGATTTTTTTTCCAATCAGAAATGGGTCTATGATGAGAAGACACCTTATCCCTAATCGTTTCATGATTGTTGCGAAGCTTTCATTTAAGGAGTGCACACTCTTACGATAGTTGTTCAGATCCACTACTTTGGAATCCCCAGTGGATGTCCTATGATTTCTTCTTTATCTTTTGTTGATGATATCATTATTTTCACCAATGGGAATCGCTGTTCTTTTAGGTGGCTCATGGGTTTTCTACATCGCTACGAATGATGATTTGGGCATCTTGTCAACACTTCGAATAGCCGTTTTGTTCTACTCAGTCTATGGACTCTAGAAGGGTCTTGTGGTTAGCTTCGTTTTCTAGTTTTCAAGTTTCCAATCCTCATTTTCCTTACCTCGGTATTGTTCTTTAGCAGCATTGTAAACTAAACTCCATTTTCGATCCCCTAACAGTAAAATCTAGGGGAAAGATTGTGAGATGGAATTCAACCCTCCTTTCTTAGGATGGTAGACTCATCCTCATTAAGTATTCCCTTGACTTAATTAGGTCCCAAGTCTTTACAACCATGATACCCACGTCCACTTTCTTTCTTCCTTTCACTCTTTAGCATCTTCTTTTTTCTGAGGGGAAAAGGGATGATAAGATAAGACATCATTGGGTCTCTTGGGATGTCATTTGGTGACCCAAATGCAAGTGTGGGTTGGGTCTATAGAATCCTCGAGACGTTTCTACTACCTATGACTATAAGCTTTGTGTTTGTTTCTGGGAAAATGACTCTCTTTGAGCATCGTTTCTTCCTGCAAAGTACTGTAATCTTCTACCAATGTATTTCACTGGATCCTCGTCTTATGCAAGTTAGTGGTGGAAGTGGATGCAATCGACGAAGGATTTGTTGTATTCTCATAGTTGGGGTTTCGACTAGAATGAGGGTCGTTTCTCTCCGAGGGCTGTCTAGAACTCTGCCCATTCTCCAGTTTCAAGTTTATCGCTTTGACTTTCATTTGGGATGGTCTCATCCTTTCCATGGTTTACATTCTTATATGGAAAACCCTTCAAGACGCTGTTCCACTAGATGTTAACCTTATGATGATCAGCGTCCCACTTGTATCCTGTTGCAGATGTTGTAGATCTATGTATTTGAATCGGTTTCCCATCAGTTCTTTTCTAAGAAGTGCATGATTATTATCTGGTCTTTCTTTGGGAATATGACTGGTCTAAGTACTGGTGCAACTTCACTTATCGACTTCCTCATATCTTGGTGGACTGGTAGGACTGGGAAGGATTTTCATTCACCCTTTTCCATTTTTTACTTGCCTTGTTTGCCGATATCTTTGGTATGCTCGTAAAAATGTCGTTTTTGTTAATATTCCAATTTAGTATTCTTTCATCATTTCCAAGGTGAAAGGCGATATTTTCTTCACATTCAGAGGTCGTCCTTTCATTGGCACCTCTATTTGGTTTCCTTGTCGCTAGCTTCTTCTTTTTCTATTACTTGATGTTCTCGTCCGAGGGCGGGTGTGGGTTGAGTGGTATTCTTTCAGGCTTCATGGTTTTGAGTTTAGCGGTCCGATGGATTACGAGACTGAAGCAATAAGGATGGATTTGTGGCAGCTCTATTTTGCAGGCTAGAACTGTTTTTCTAGGTTCCTGGAGTGCCTTAGAAGTACTCTTTCCTTCAGTCATCTTGGAGGAGGGATTAATGTGCTTCCTCTGATTGGTGGTCTTCATAGGTGGTTGCTTCTAGACTATTTGGAAGTCTATGAGCTTTAAGTAGGCTTGCAGTTAGCGCTGGTCATTCGAAGATCCATTCGTTTATTTGTTTGAGGGGTTAGGCTATGTGTTCTTTTTCCTGCTTTGGAGATTTTTTGTAGGGATTTTTTGTGGTGTGGGTCTTGTTTGCCAGATTGGCAGCTTTGTTCATTTGTTTGTTCCACAGATAGAGTTGTCCTTGTTATTCTTTATTTGTGAGTTATTAGAGAAAGGCGGTTTGTCTCCAGTTTTGTTATATAGTGTCTTTTAGTTAAAAAATATATGTGTGTGTGTATGATATGCGCTTGTACGTATATATTTATGCATATGTACATTATAAATTAAAATGTATAATTTAAGAAGTTAAGTAAAATAATATATTTTATTTAGATAATAATTAAAAAGTTCGAAATGAAAAGCTTTATAGGCTCAATAGGCTTCATAGACCAAGTATACATCTAATAAGGGAATTCGTTTGAAATACACTGATAAGCTCTATTGTGGACTAGTAAGTTCTAATATTCCAGTAAAAGATTCAATAATGAATATAGTTATTTAAATAAAATTGTACTTTATTAATGTCGTCTTATTCTTGTTAACTAATTCTAAATAGTTAAGTATAAGATTTGAAAATGCTTGAACTTAAAAAATATATTAATACATTAAACTGTGTGACAAACATGGTAAACATAAAGTGGGATTTATTAATATGTGATAATAAGGAGAAATAATAAACAAAAATAAACCAATATGCAAGTCAGTATCTAATAGGGAATAAGATGAAATGTTTTTTCCATAACTGGTTTGATCTTTCCTCTTTAGCAAATTTAATAAATACAAAGTTTAGTCAACATGTATGAGGTGTTATATTGTAATTACGAACACAAACAAGAAATTATAATTTACATATTAAAATGAAATGATATAAAACATGCTTTAATAGTTGGAAATACGAATATTAAATGTTTGTATACATACACAATTAAAAATAAAATTCGATACTACATTATTTTTTCTTCATTTTTTGCAAACATATATGTACTTGAATTAATTGACAAATCACAGTTATACATATAATTAAACTTTTTAACCTAAATAAATTTTAGTTATTCAATTCCATAAATTCAAGTTGAAAACAACAAAGTAAATAAAATACAATAATATGTTTAAATATTCAAATAACTTTTGAATACTTCAGCATGTTTTGAATGTTACTGTAATTGGTTTTAAAGTTTGAATTTGTGACTAAAATGTTGTTTTAATCATATTTAAACTTCTATTTCAACTTACCAGACTAATAATGAACTAATTCATTTAACAAAATATTCAAATTACATGATTATTTTCAATTCAAGATGTAACAACGTGTGAATATAATTACTGTATAATAATCTAGAATTTTTAATGTTTCAAATGAGAATATTTAATTTATTTAAATACTGGGGTATGATTCAAATGTAATGAACAGTAAGAAAACTAATTTCTTATTAAATGACTTAATATTTAATGAAGTTTTCGTAATCAAATTTATTTAATTTTTCCCACTTCTAATTTGGAAAATATTTAAATTATCGTTTGACAAATTTTATGGAAAACATTGTTATTTTTGAAATTTTATAGAATAAGATAACCTGTGTATGTTATTATTGATCTATGATCTTACTGTATTTTGGTGCATGATCATATTTTTTATTTCATTCAGTCGTAGGCGAATGGAATATAATGTAGCGGTACACCGAAGAACTTTCTTTTCAATTCAAATTTTTAGTTAATGTTGATATGCTTCATTGAACTATTGGCTTGTAAGTTTTAGGCTACTTGAAACTAATGTAAAGTAATTGTTGTTTGTAAATTAAGCAACTTCAGCACTTGTAAAAAATCACTTCCTCCTCTTTTTTTTCATTTCAATTCACTTTTTTCCTCATTTTTGGTGAAACCAAAAAATTTCCTCTGCCTTTGTTTGAATGAAATGCTTAACAAAAATTGTGAAACAGGAATCCTTCTGTTTGTACTGATGAGATCTAGAAAATGTACAAGTTTTACTAGTTAAGGCAGTGTTTAATCAATATTGACACATTTGACATGGTGAGTAGACAACTAGGATTTTATTTCATTGATGATTTGGGAGAAGTTTGGACTTAACATTGATAGGTTTAGTGTGGTGGTGGCAAAGGGAGTCAATGGTCGGTTATGGTGGAGCTCGGTGAAATTTAAGTTGGCATTAAAGGAATAGGTTTAGGATCAAAATCTCTTGATGATGAATGAACTTTACGAGGTTGGCTCAGTGGTAACAAGCAGACAAAAGGTAGAAGATTAGTTGTGACAGTGACATAAGTGGCCGTAGAATCGAAGAAGTGTAAAGATCCAAAATTTCATCCTTTTGATTTGAGAATATTTAATTTGAGTATTAAATTAATGGTTTTTTGTTGCTGTAGAAGTCAAAAGTTGGTCCTATGATAATCAACCCATAAGTGTGTAATCCACACACAAATAACAAAGAAATTAAAGCAATAACAAGGACACATAATATTTTTATAGTTGTTCGACATAATTTAAGTCAACGTCCACTTTATAATCTTTATTTATACTATCGATTATAGGTTACAGTTTCTTGATTGAAAGAAAGTAGAGAAAGAAGTGATTTATATGCAAGAACCTTGTGTTACAATTCAGTTCAATCAGTTTACAGCATGAGCTATTTAAGGAAATCGAACCATCAACTTTCCAAAAAAGATAATTTCTTTTCCATTTCAGGAATGAGGTGCTTATAGGAAAAAAATATGGTTTGGGTTGGCAAGCCATGTGGTGACTATCTTGGGTCGAGTCGGCCATGTGTCGTCCGATCCGAGATTTTGGCTGCAGGTGGCGAGGCCTGGTTTTCACATAGGGAATAGCTCTTCTCGATTTCCGTGGAATAGGTGTAGCTCGATTCAGGAATTGAGGAGATAAAGTAGGTCAGAGCTAACCAATAAAGTCGCCTTAAGAAGTGGCCTCGTTATGTAGCGCATGGTCCGGATCGGTGTTTCTGGGGACGACTTGTTCGATCGATCGGATCCATGAAGTTTAATCGAAGCTAGAAAGAGGGTGCTTCCATCTAAGTCACAACTGGTTTGGGACGAAACAAACTTAATGGATCCAAACAAAACTCGAACCGAGACATCTTAATTTCTCAGTTTTGAGAATCTTAATAAAAATTTGAGTCGTGATGGCCTTGCCAAAGGATGTTCACTACTTTTCCCCCAGAACATATCTTTCTTGAAAAAGAAAGGTGTGTTCTGGATGTTCCGAATCTTATTAATCTATAGAAAACCAATATATAGAAATCCAAAAAGCCACAATCATACAGAATCGTATCATAAAAAATTCAGAGGATCGACGATCACGCAAGATCGTATTATAAGTGAAATCCATAGAAAAACAAGGTCTTGCCGGGCTAGCTCGATTGCGAGTATAATCCATACATACAAAGAGAATAATTAAATAGGCATGTAAAATCCTGATAATGCTGCTTAATATTTTCAAGCATAAACCACACTTGGACATCCGTTTAGAGCATAAACCATACTCAAGTAATGACAGAATCGTCTTGCCAAATCCTAACATGGTAACCCAACTCTTCATGTATAAACCATATACAGAAATCCAATCCATGCATAAGCCATACTCGGGATATAATCCATACCGCGAAATAGAAGCTGAGTATAAGCCATACTAGAGCTTTGATGGTGTTTTCTTGCCAAATCTTGAGAAGATAATCTAATCTTCCCAAGTATAGTCCATACCTAGGAATCTGATTTGAGTATAATCCGTACCCATATAAAGATAGAATTATGTTTGTCATATCTTGACAAGTAGAGTTGATTACTAGGCATAAGCCATACCTAAGGTGCTGAGATGAGTATAAACCATACTCTGGTTATGATTGAGAACCTTGCCAAATCCTGACAAGATACTTATAGTCGTCAAACATAATTCATGCTTGAAAACAGGTTTTATTATTTCCAGAAATTACCACTAAACCAAAACAAAGCTTGATTGGTTTATGATTGAATCCAGAGCGTGTCTTGGGATTAAATCCTAATCCCATACATGTGTACTTCTACTTAACCATTTATTTTTCAGATAGTTCATTGTCGAGATCATAGTAAAAGCATAACCCCTATGCATATATGAGTCGACGTAGCCACCCGAGAAACTTAAAGAAACAAAGATACATATCTTATATTCTAAGAAATGCATTAAATTTAGGATAATCTAATCCAGATAAGTTAATGATAATGTCGCGACTACTAAGCTCAGGATCCTTCCTATTCCGAGGAGCATGAGGGCCATTCTAAGGAGCGTTGATGGTAGCAGTGCCTGTGTGGACGTCGCAGATTTCTTAACATAATCGGGTAGCTCTCCATGTTTAACCAGTTCTTCAATGAGACGACGTAAGTGTTTATAGTCACTGGTGGCATGACATTCCATATCATGAAATATGCAGCTTTCCATATTCACACTCTTTTTAGGTTAGCTCCCTCCTAGGAGGTTTTGGAAAAGAATGAGTTCCTCGCATGTCGAGGTATATATCTAGTAGTGAGGAATTGAGCTCAGTATTTTTGTCATATTTAGGCTTTCTCCGAGACTACATATTCGTGTCACTCTTTTCCGGGGCCTTCCCCTTCCCCTTGTTGTAGACAACAGTGGATGGTCCTCCATCCTTTACGGAATGTTTGCCGAGATTGTGTATCTCGATATTAGCAACCTCTTGCCGGAGGAACATATCTGCCTTGTAGTAGAAATCACCAAGGTCTCTAAGGAAACCTGCTGCAGGAAGATTTTGAAGTGCCTTTTATCCAAGATGTCGGTCATAGTTGCCACTAGTACAATGGATGGTTCTGGTGGTCGATTGATGCTACCGCCGCATTAATTCTTTCGAGAAAAGAGTGCAGGGTCTCACCGGATTGCTGCTTAATTGATGTGAGGAACATAGTGCTGTTGGGCCAAGCTACATGGACCCTGAATTTCTCGATGAAGTGGGTGACCAACATATTCTAGCTGTTGATTGATTTAGATGTTAGCTATCGAAAACACATGGTAGCGATGTCAGTCCAATAAAGAGGGAAGCACTTAGCCATGACGTTAACCAATGCTGACAAAACTTTCATGTGGCGCATGTAACGCATAAGATGTGTGGTAGGGTCCATCCTGCCTTTGTAAGCTCCAAAGCTGGCAGTTTGAAGTCAGGTGGATTGCGAGAGTTCCTGATTTTCCACGTGAAAGGGCTGCGATGGATGTTACCTACGTCATGTTGAGAAATGGTGCCTTGGGTGAAGCATTTAATAATGCTGGCAATTTGATTCCCATCTCTGCGAAGTTGTTTCCACGAATCCAATTCTACACTGGTGGCTTCAGCGCGAAGCTCAATAGATGGTGCAAGCATGCCTTGTGTGTTCGGGATTATTCTGGTGTTGCTTCCGAACAATAGTTAGATGTTGTCCCAAGCCTCGGCTGTTGGTTCCATATTGTTCGAGGTCCTCGAGTTGGAATGTGTGTTGGGCCGAGCCATGCCTAGGTCGGTAAGATCAAGCCGACCTAGAATAGCATTCCTAGTTATTGGCTGAGCGTTACCCCCATCTGTGGCGATATGAGAGTGATTTAGAGTAGTGCTTACATCCGTTATATTGGGAGTTGATGTGGTATTGCATTGCTGGAGAAACGAAGGGTGGATGCCTTCGACTATATTTGGATCGACCTGCTAAGATAGCCGAGCCAGAGGTTGCATAAGTCCAGTTTGTGGTAAGATATCAGGTCGGGCTAAAGGTTGCACCGAACCATTATCTGGTTAACCCGAAGGTTGCATCGAACCGTGATTTGATCGACCTGGCGGCTGGGTCGAACCCGATGGTAGCAAGAAAATGGGCCTGCTTGGGGCTTGGATTGAGCCGACTCAAAACTCTGCTGCTACCACAACTTTGCAAGTTGCAGGGAGTGATGCTTGGTTGCTCGGCCTTCCTTCCATCCGAGCAAAGAAATTGTCCATCATCTCCTGTTGTTTTTGAGGATTTCATCCCGGTGCGTTATTTATGCCTTGAGTTCGGATAGAACTCCATCCTTCTCAACCATAGTTAGTTACAAGAAAGTTTCGGGAGGAAACAACCAGACTTACCCCGCCTACTACGCCCGTAGTGCCGGCGGCTTGATTATGGCAAGATGTTCCATTCTTCTTCCACTTCACCATTACTTCTCCGAAAAATAGCTTTTCAAGCTTAGAAATCTCTGAAGGTGGTTGTTCCTCTACCTGGCATGCCCAATTGTTGACTTCAAAAGTTGGTCTTATGACAATCAACCCCCAAAGTGCGTAATCTACACACAAATCACAAAGAAATTAAAGTAATAACAAGGAACACATAGTAATATTATAGTGTTTCGACTTAACCTAAGTCTATGTCCCCTTTATAATCTCTATTTATACTGTCGATTATAGGTAACAGTTGCTTGATTAAAAGAAAGTAGAGAAAGAAGTGATTTATACACAAGATCTTTATGTTATTCGGTTCAATCTGTTTATAGGGCGAGCTGTTTAAGGAAACTGAACCATCAACTCTCCAAAAATGGGAATTTCTTTTCCATTTCTGGAATGAGGTATTTATAGGAAAAAATCTGGTTTGGGTTGGCAAGCTATGTAGCAGTTATCCTGGTTCAGGATCGGCCATATGTGTCGTTCGATCCAGGAATTTGGCTGTAGGTAGCAGGACCCCTGTCTTTACATAGGCAATAGCTCTTCTCGGTTTTCATAGCACATGTATAGCTCGATTCAGGAATCGAGGAGATAAAGTAGGTCAGGGATGGCCAAAAAGTTTCCTTAAGAAGTGGGGTTCATTGTGTAGCACATGGTCTAGACCGAAGTTTTTGAGGTTGACTTATTTGGTCGATCAATTTGATCCATGAAGTTTAATCCAAGCTAGAAAGAGGTTGCTTCCATCCAAGGCACAACGGGTTTGGGTCGAACCAAGTTTAATCGACCCGAACAGAAGTCGAACTAGGACATGTTTATTTCATAGTTTTGAGAGATTTCTTGATAAAAATTCGAATCGTGATGGCCTTGCCAAAAGGCTGGTCAACACTCACCAAATTAAATTTACAATTTATAACTAATAATGGAAAACTTATTTTAAAAATTGGTTTACCAAAGTGATTAGTTCAAAGAAAAATAGAAAACAAGTTTGAAAAGTATTTCCAAAAATTTTGATTTTTCGTTCTCTGAAATTTGTTGCATATATTTAGAACACTCTAGTACATGCATAAACATGCATATACAAATAATATATGTAAGATTAGTAAATAATATGGTAAAGGCATTTACTTTAAGTAAATAATAAGAAATGATACCATTACCCAAAATTTTAAATATAAGCAAAATGAAAAAAGAAAGTGCCACATGTATAATGGCATCTTAGTGTAAGAAAGTTGAGTTCATGGTGGTTGTAAGAGGATGTCTAGGTTGTTGCACATGGAAAAAGATAGAGGGAGGTGGTGGTGAAATGAACTAAACGAATGACTACTATGCACTTAAAGGCTTTTAGATAAATTTATTATTTGATTTTTCATGAAACCAATTTCCAAATTTATTTCTCTCACTTCTCAATTTATTTATCACTTTTCAAAAGGTCACCCTCTTTCTTAATTTTTTCTAGATGCAACGAACTGGAAATTTTAGGACCAGTCAAAATTATTAAGAACCCATCTGTTCAAAACAAACAATAATAGCTACATCATATTTGATAAATATGTACAACATCACTAAATGCATTGGATAGAACTATAATAAATACCACTTGTCATAGTTTTTCATCTAATTCACAAGGTATGCTTGAATACAAATTACATACAGATATTATAATCTACTATTATGCAACTCTGATGAGATGGACATTGATATTCATTCCTACAAGCTCAATAAATATGTTAATATGGCTTAAATTTTAAACGTAAAAGATGCACCAACACAAGATAAAATATCAAATAATAAAAATATTATTATAGCAACTGCATCACTACCACTTGTGATTGCCTATGTACCTTTGTCAAATTGGTTAAGCAATTAGATATAGGATCAAGCTAACGTAGTTCTTCCTTACAAAACATTTTAAAATAGATATTTATTTCAAAATACTCTTTATATCTAGTAAGAGTAGAACACTTATGTAAATACTCATTTTGAAAGGCATATATGTATCTCCTATAGAACTTTTCTTTCAAAAGATAAACAACTTTTATTTAAATAATAATCTACTTCTTTATGCAAAAACTCCATCACAAACAATCTCAAATCACCTTTATATCATTCTAATATATGTTAAGAAGGACCTCCAAACTATTGATGTAAGTGGTTAAATTTATAATTACTTTATAACGAAGTCCAGAAGAAGAAGAAAATATAGTATACCAAAAAGTGTTATAAAAAGCTTCATCATCAATAAGAATATTAAAAATAAAAACTGCAACATTTATAAAACATTATGAAATGTTCTGGGTTGTTTACTTAAAAAAAACTATCATAGCATTTTTGTGAAATGTTCAAGGCTTGAGAGTGCTTTATAAATAGTTCAAAGAAAAGATAATTGTAACGACCCGGGGAAAATTCGATGCTCGAATTTTCGACAACAATACATAAACCCATATTACTTGCCAAAAACCCAAGTATCGAACCCCAGATTGTCATGATAAAGAAGTTAGATGGTGAGATAAGAAAGAAAGAAATATTATAATAGAAGAAAGATGAAGAACACATATCTGAATCTCACAGTGGAACGAATAAAATATAATATAACAAATCTTTTTATACAAAGAACTGTAATCAGAGTACAACATACATCAGACACAGCGGAAAAATAGTTGTATATAACTAATGGTGAAGCTGCCTGCTTCTAGTTCCTGAAACTCCAAGCGAAACCTAACCTGGAACATACTCGGTCTGACCCGAGAACATTTGAAGCAAAGCAAAATACACCGGGTCAGTCTGGAATACTATCAGTGATAAATTCACAGAACACACAACTCGTTTAACTTTGGAAAATCCTTTTGAAATAAAAGGATAATAGTAAGACCAGTCCACATATAAACACGAACGGTTTTTACCTTACTACAACCCAAAACAGTTTTGAAATCATAGCTTGCTCTGATACTATCATAATGTCTAAATACAAATAATTAACAATTTGGAGGAACGCTTGCATCTCACGCTCCCCATATACAGTATACAAAACAAAAACCGCGGGCACTTATTGGATACTGGATTCCAAACTTGACAAGGTATGGGAATACCTTTCGACTGTGTATATCTAGAGGCGAATACACTAGGTTCAACAAGAACGTCTTGCAACTCGGCCCTCACATGACCGACCACTAATTTCGCTTGAGTGTATCGAATGTATATCACTGACGGTTGGGATCAGCAACCGCCTCCCGAAAAGGGACAACATCGAATATAGATTAAAGAAAAAATGGAATTTCTCTAGATAGGTGATTATACACCCTAATGGGAGCGACCCACATAGCCATGCTGCCTGCCCGATTTTTATCATTTCCCGGTTGATGAGGCTTGAGGCTAGAATTCCTTTTCGTACACCTGGCCACTATTCACTTAGAATGCCACGTTGTCAGATCCATCAGACATCCCATACTGATATCCACAAAAATATTCTGGCAGTTAAGCTAAGGAACGGCCATTCCCCGCCAACCACTATCGCACGTTTGAAGAAATCAACGTACGTGACCCCTTTGGAAATACTCTGTCAGACACTCGTCCATACAAGTCATCCAGGAACAGGATGAACCGAAGGCACCCTCCTACTGCATCTAATATAGGAATCACCCCATAGATCAGTAGCGAGTAGTCCTTGCAACCCGTGGATTTCAACCACGACAGAATCACAAATCAAGTAACTCTGGTTGCAAGCCAGAGAGATTCAACAAGTAGTCCTTCCGCTTCTGAAGATCCACGGTCTTCACTTGCTCCGTCTTCAACTGACGTCTTCACGTATTTGCTGGTCGGAATGGTTTTCGAATATAAGTTCGATCTCGGTCTTTCCATACCAACAAGCGGATTGGTCTGGTTTGATAGTCGGTGATTTAACTATCAAATAACAATAATGTGAATACATGAGCTTTTTTGATTCAGTACTTGACATAACTTGACCTCTTTAACACAACTGGACTAACTTGACTTGATTACTCCTATTGATTAACTAATATTCGACTTAATTACTTTTACCGATTAACTAATATTCAACTTAACTCCATTCGCTTGACTCTAGATCGCAGAAATCACAATGGTTACACCTGATTCCCTCAGGAAACATCCGACCACCATAGGCTATCTGCAGCCCTGCGAATTACGCTAGTAGTCGTACGCAATGGCAACTCTTCCTGAATAACTATGTTTGGCTAACTCTACCTCAAATACTATATTTGATCAACTCTAATTGAATAACAAATATTCAATATAATTTGAAATCAATATCCTTATTTATTTTGAAACTAATATTTCAATATTATTTATTACCCAAAATCTTGCACTAGAGTTTGATATTCCTCGTATAGGGTAAACCAAATCTCAACACTTTCCACTTATTCCAAACTAATATCATTCCTCAATAATAGTGAAGCCAACCAAGTTGGGGTATTTTAGTTACCTCTCAAACCTTGGTCGACCCGTTCTTACCTCAGAATAATATTAGTTTAACCACTAACATCAAAACCTTATTTTTCCTCTGATTTCAAATCAGGTTTTATAAAACCGTTTCTTATATTTGAAATCTTCGCTCCAAATCCTTTTACTTAATCCTTTTAATCAAGTAAATATTTACTAAACCATAACTGTTAACTTCAACCAATATTTCACTTAAATACTTGATTTATAATATAAATCTCTTGTCAAATAGTTTGATTCTATTTATTCGAGTATGCTTAAAACGAAAACTTTTACTTTGGATTTTACAACCAATGCTTACACTTACTTTAAAATAAACCTTTTCTAACTGGGATTTTATTTCCAAAAATCCATTTACCAATATTTAACACAACTGAATAGTATGCACTTTCCTTTATCCTTGAAATCCTTATTTCAATTAACATGGTTTGTCCAATTCCATGCTTTTACCCTTAAGTAATCACTTTGGTTTCAAAAACCTTTTTAAAACCTTGTTTGGATCTCTTCCAAATCATCTATACAAATTTATTCACCATTTCTATGTCTTTGGTATATTCTTAATCTGTTCACCCTTTTACTTTAAAGTTTCAATTCATTCGACTAGCTTTACTTAATTTACAGGTTAAGTAAAACTTCCTTTAAATTCTTACATTCACCGACAAATCCCATTTACCAATCTTGTTTGAAACCTGGGTTATAAACCCCTTTATAACACCCTCAATTGATTTTGGTCAAACCTATCGATACTCCAACACTTTCTAATGGAAATCCTAATTAAAAGACATTTCTTTAATTATTATTAATTAAGAAAAAAATTAAACTTTATATTAACTATGTTAGAAATGATTAACTTTGATATTACACAAAGATAGGGTTATTATCATTTTAAAAGCTTATCAGACAGTAACTAATGTTATTAACATTCACAAATTCAATAATTCCTTCGATTTACTGATATTCAACACTATTCGTTAAAGTTAACGAATATTCAGAAAATTTGAATTAAATTAACTCTATTATCAATTTAAATTCAACACGGTTGATTTTGTCAACCGTACATCCCACTTAATTACTCACTGATTTTCATTTGTCATTAAATAACTTAATTAATTTAAAATTTCCATTTAATTGTTTTAAAAATAATTATTCCTTTTTAACCATTCGTTGTTAAATTTATTTGATTTCTGCTTTCAATATATGCATAAATCACAAAATCTTATTACATAACCATCTAAATAATTTCTTGATAAACTTGATTAAAAATGTATATATTTGTAAATTTCTAATTTAACTATTTATATAAAATGATTGAAAACTTCAATTTAGTTATAGAAAAATTTATAACTTTAAAACTGCGTCGATTCACCGAACGGTAGAATGACGTTTAAAACAACACGTTTATGGCCATTCACTGCCAATTACCAAATCAACACTATCGGTTGATTTTAAACACAACACAGGTGAATATCTATTCAACCATCACGCTCAAACAGGTTTGTTACCATATGGGGTTCAACCAGTTCATATATCAACGAACAAACAAACAACATATATAATATTTGAGGAACCCGGTCGGATCCCTCCAACATATTCTTCCCTGCACCACAGCTTGTTATACATTTCATAATATTATATGAAATAAATTTTATATGATCTACCAATTTAAAACGATTAAATAACAGTAACCAATCAATCAAATAAACAACCACTAGCAACCAATCAACCAATGTATACTTTTAAAGGTAAATTATAATTTAATATGAATTTACCACATCACAGGATCCCAGAAGGTGTGAGAATTAACTCACCAGTGTTTATTATGGTTGACGGTTAATGCGTTTGTTGCTTTTAAATTAAGTCGAGCGTTCAAAATTAGCTGAATTTTCAACTGCGTTAATCGACTCCTAGTTAGTGCAATCGAATAGGTCTCGTCCCTGTGATCCCAACAGATCAAGTTTTGTCATATTTTGTTATCGTATGAGGAAGTTACGCTAATTCAAAGATTGAATATATATACGATTTTATAACTAACTAAATTAATTATAAATTAAATCATTAAAACTAATTTACCTTAACACACCCTGCCACGTCATCCTCGTATATTATCAAAACGCGGTTTCATCCATCTCCCCCAAATTGAACCCGATGCTTCCTTCTTTCATCTCGTTTACACCATAGCCCGACTCCTTCTCCCCTGTACCGCGCCACCACCGGCGACCTTCAGCCATGCCACGACCCCCCATCGGAACCGCACCACCCAGGGCCCCATTCGCCTGAAACTGCAGGTCGCCAAACCCCTCCGCCTGCCGTGAATCATTGGATGAACGGAACCCCTTTCCCAGTCAATTTCCGCCTCCTCAGACCGACCTAGACCACCACGCTTCGCCCCTCCGACTGACCCTCAAACCCGATACCAGAATGTGCCAGAGCCACCGGAAATTGAAGAAAACCCCTTGCCACTTCTGAAAACAACCCAAAAATGTACACCTCCGTTCATCTCGGCGCCACGACCTCTTCGGACCACCGTTCAGCCTCATACCACAGCCAAAACGAAGCCTTGCCTCTCCTCTACAAAACTCCCAAGGTCCCGTTCCCTCAAATCAACCAAATCCTTGTAATTTGGGCCAAAACCAAAAACTGTTCTTCACTGTCAATCGCGAATTCTAGCCATCACAGTCGACGAGACTCACCCAAATTTTTACGGTAGGTAGACAACAACCCGATCTGCAACTTTTGTTCAGGTTCCCCTCACAAATTCCTCTCGGATTGGAAGATATAAACTGATTTGTTGGAGGACATTTTTGCAAAACTACATGGACAGAAATGGAATTGGGCTGTAATTTCTGATTTTTGGGGTTTATATATTGTGTAAATAATATATTTTATGTTGATTTGACGAGCGACGCTGACTAACGATTTTTATTTCATGTATATCGTAATTTCAAACATCGTTTATTCGCTGCTGCGCTCACATACGAACCCCGTTCGTGATGTGAATGGACGGCATAGTATAATTTAACGATACGGTCCCAACGAAACTTGTTTCGTCGAATTCCGAGTCCGTTTGCTCGAATGGCCCTCATTCACGTTCAAATGGTCGTTTTTATTTGTATTTTATTTTGCCATGCTCACAAATTAACACTGATTGACGTGCAATTTGAAAATCTAGCAATAATTTGCTGTTGCGGTCCCAATAAAATTTGTTTCGTCGAAAACAGAGATCATTTGAAAAATGACCCTTTTATGACTGGCCAATTCAAATAAAATAAACCAATTTTAAAATACCTCAATATAATAATATTAAAATATTGCCATTGTCCATACACGACCAGAATATCGTATACTACCACAATAAAATATCCTGGGTTGGATTCCAAGCCAAATCAATATTTAAAATATTTAAAAACCCCCATTTTATATAAACACAGCGCTATATATATAAAGGAAATTCCATAGCGTTTTTCTCAAAATTTGATTTGGACATAAAATAAAATCTACACAATGAAAACTGGATTTTTCTCTGCCATTGGAAAGATATCGTCAAACTGGTCCCGACGTTTCTTGTTTTGAGGAAATCCGACTTATTTTGAACTCGGTACGACCAATTGAAGTTCAAAACGCCAAATCGCGAACTACCGCGCCGCTGCAGCTCGTTATTTAATTAAATTATAAACCATATCGCTCAACTATCGTTTTCGAATTGAAAACATCACTATATCTTCAATATAACCAATATTTGACCATTTTAAACTGCCCGGTCACAATATATTTCAAATTCTATATTTTCCCCAAATATTTTTGAAATTAAAATATTATTTTATTATTTATTTAAATAATATAATCCAAATAAATCGTTAAATTCGATTATTTAAACCCAAACCAATATTTTAAATAATTAAAATAATTAAAATAATCCAACTAAATAGGCAGAAAATACGGGTCGTTGCAATAATGCTACAGAAATGCTACGAAAGTTATAATTTGGGGACACTTTAGTATTAGAAACATTTAGAAAGCGTTTCAAATTCCAAAAGTGTTTCAAATTTCAGAAATTCAGATTATTGTCTAGTTTTTCAGTAAAATGTTTGATTCTGTTTCTCTATATAAATATAGTTTTTGACTCCAACTTTTATACGGTAAGAAGCCTTATTAGTCTACTTAATAAGCATGAAAAGAAACCCGTAAAATCATTTGTTGATTTAATATATAAAATTCAGCAACATGAGGCATTTTCAACATATCCATTTCGAGCAGATTTTTACCCGAGTTTCCTTCTAACAGGTATACAAACCATCGAAGTAGGAAAAGTGGTCAACATAAAAGTCATAGGTCTTTGACTTAGTTTTCTAGATCATTAAAGAAATCATAATTTCATCATGAATTGATGAAGTTATGGTCAAAATACCGAATGTCATTTTCATAACTTCAGGACCTATCTTCATTCTTAATTTTCATATCTTTTTTTCAAAGTATAAAGTGAGTACATGTCCTCATATAGTTTTTCTCACCTTTAAATTTGTACTTTTGGCTTTAATTTTTTTCCTTGGCTTTCATTAAACTACTCTTACTTATCCTACTTTTTCTTTTGTTTATGAAAGTATGATTTTTTTTTTTTTTTTTTTTGAAGATTTCCATCCCATTTATAGTATTTCTTAAGGCTAGTTTAGTAATTTGGTTTGAACATTTGTCTACCTTATCTTTAGGTAAGCATTAGGAAGTCGACCAATGCCCCCTTAGGTGTCTTAAAATGATTCTACACATGGATACCTAATGTATTTACGTGTCTTTATTTCCTTTAATCTTAAGACATGTGTATCGTTCATTGCTTGACACATGTCCTTATCATTTCATGTAATCTATCTTATTTTAAAGTATATTTACATATACCATTTGTTTTGTTTATAAGATACGTATATACATATATGTGTTCCTCAATTGTAGGGACATGCACATGATGTCATTAAAACTTTAGACAAGTAAAACGTCATTTATCGACAAAACGGTTTTCGATCACATTATTGATATTTCTTAAAACTACTTGTCTCTGTAAACAAAAATTCAACAACATGCTTTCTCCTCATTAATTATTATTTATCAAGAGATTTAACAAGGTTATAAAACCATTTCTATAACATTAAATACAAGATTTAAATATTAAAATAATCTTGATATTCAAATATTTACTACTCAAAGTTTCAGGCTGTTACATTCTTTCCTCCTTAAAAGGAATTTTGTCCCGAAATTCTATATATTAAGAAAGCAAAATATTCAGCAAAATAAACTCTATATATGCAAGGCATTTTTCTTGAAAGTATACTTTTAAATCATTTTCATAAATTGAAATTTGGAATTATAGTATAAGGCATACCCGGATATTATATGATTAGAACTTCTCGACAATACACTAAGAGATAGAAACATAAGTGAGTGTGCTTTCCCAAAGTGGTATTTTCTGCTTGTTACTCTCTCAATTTGTGATCAACACTCCATCAATCCTGCAAGCTATCATTGGATCAGGCCCGTCGTAGTTTCTTCTTATGCCCAAATTCAGGACATGTTCATTTCAATCCAAGTTGTTTCCATGTCTCCTTCCCATGAATATAAACTCAATTTGGGGTAGATTTCTAAGACCTCTTTTTTTATATATAATTGTGCTAGGGTCAAATCATCAAGTAAGGACATAATCTTCTTGTTGCAGTACCATTCATAATGTACCGAAGAGTAGGGTATTCAATATAGACATCCCAAATAATACCTTTAATCAAGTATTTATAGGAATTTTTTTGTTAAAAACATGATTATATTCATCTAAGTGGATCCAAGTCACACAAAAAGTTTAGGATATTTTATTCTATTGTGGTCGGCATCCCTTCACTAAGTAGGGATGCACTCTACTCGGCTCAATACTAACATAAAGTAATAGCTGCTCAATCCAAGATCTATTATCTTATACCACACATCATCATCTGAAGGTAACCATTATATTGCGGCTGACATCCCCTCACTAATAGGGAAGTACTATACTTGACTAAATACCAACATAGACACTACACCATTGCTGCAAATTAGGCTGCGCTTTTGACTGTATCAAATGCAATTTGGCAGTGCTAAAATCCATATAAAATTTTGCTGTGTTTGTTACATTGATACGACTATAAGCCGTATCATTCTATCAATTTGATATGGCTTATAGCTGTATCAAATTCACAGAATGATACCGCTTATAGCCGTATCATTATATGATTAGGATACGACTTATAGCCGTATCCAAATCACTATTAGACACGCATTTAAACCGTATCTAATGATTATTTCAATATGGGTTTAAGCCGTACTTAATGGTTTTCTACTACAATATTATAAACAAAGTAGATACTGCTTATAGCTGTATCAAAATAATGAAATCATGTACACTACTGCACCATTGATATATATATATATATATATGGACAACAAAGAAGATACGCTGCACCCATGTAACAATATATAAAGAAGATACACAAAGCATAACTTCAATCAATACACAATAACTCCAGACGATACAAGAAGCATAATTTCAGTTAATACACCGCATAACACAAATTATACAAAGCATAATATTCTTAGTTCTTGCTCTAAAAAAATTTGGAGACAACTAAACTACAGTAGTCGAACCCACGCAACCGGAACAACAAATGATTTCGTACTACCCCATGCTACATGCATGTTCCAAAGCCAGAAAAAAGAAGAAGAAAAAGCTGTGAATACAAGAGGATTCAATAAAGCATTGTTTTTAAACTTGACTGATGCATGCACAGTTTTGCAATTTAAAGCATACACATTTTAGAGATTTCAAGCATATACAGTTTAGCGAATTACATTTGGTATGGTAAATCCCAGAGTTGGCTCTACCAAGTAGGGTAATCATAGATGAAAAGATATAAACTTCTTCAAAGTTGGTAAATCCCAGAGTTGGCTCTGCTAAGTAGGGTAATTAAGTATAAACTTCTTCAAAGTTTCAAAGTATAAACTAGGTAATCTCGCAATGCCTATTCAGCCTATGCAAATTCGACATAAATACTATCTAACAAAGTTTAACCTGTTCATGCTGCATTTAGCATGAATTTTGTACTCAAATGCATTTCAGGGTGCAAGCTCAATGCATTTCAGATTTTGAAATAAGGCAGGAGAAATTAACATGAATTTATAAGTGTACCCATGCATGTCAACATGCCGAAACTATTTCAGGTTTTAAAATAAGGAAATTGACATGATAATTCTGTTTTTCGAATAAAATGATGAATGCTGAATCAAAGTGGAATGGACCACTAAATTTTCGATTTGCAAAACTCGTGCTATTTACATGCTTTGCTATTTACTTATGCTATTTACATGTTTTGCTATACTTAAACATACTCATGCTATTTTCATGCTTTGCTATACTTGAACATGCTCTTGTGCTTTGCTATACTTAAACATAAATAAAAGTTACATGATGTGTATGTTATTAGAAAATGTGATGATGTATATGTTGATCTAACACTGATAGGAAATCATACAGGGTAAGCTAGGGGATGATCAAGAAATAGCCCTGAAAAGGCTCTCAAAAACATCAAGTCAAGGTTCGGAAGAGTTCAAAAATGAAGTTATTCTTATTGCCAAATTTCAACATATAAATCTTGTTCGCCTTCTAGGTTATTGCATTCAAGGAGAAGAGAGAGTGCTTGTATATGAATGCTTGCCTAACAATAGTTTTGTATTCTTGTTTGTAAATTTTATCTTTTTTGAAACTTATTTTTTCAATTTCATCCATATTTGACACTTTTTTTACATTCAAGATGAAGAGAATAGGACACTGCTGAACTGGAATACTCGATATCAAATCATTTCTGGGATCACACGAGGACTTCCCTATCTTCATCACGAATCCAGAATAAAAATCATTCATCATGACCAGGGCCGGCCTTTTGGTGAAGTAGGAGAAGCAATGGCTTTGGGCCGCACAAATTCTAGGGCATCGGTTCATAAATAATTCATACAACAGTAATTCTACTCAATAACAAATAAAAAATCATCGACACCACTACATCGGAGAAGATGCAAAATGCAATTCCAAAAAATTAATAATGATGGCTGCTACTCAACAATAATGGTGAGACTCCAATTCAAACGAGCAATATATCCAGATTTCGAAATTCAGATCGCGATGGCCAACTAGCCAGTGACTCCATCACTACCAGCTAGCATTTTACTTATGCGCATTTTCTTCAATGTTGAAAAGGTGCAAATTATTTTATCATTATTTAGCAATTGGTGATTGGGCATAAAATTTTGTTTTTCTATATTTGTTCCATGGCAATAGGCGCATTCTTATTTCTCTATGTATTTTTCTCCCCTTTAATATGAATTTTTTTTTTGTTTAATAGTTGATTTTTTCCTCAGTCTTGACTAAGTTACATAGGCTGTGAACTGTGTGAGCTGATTGCTTTCAGTTTTTAACCTATCTTTTCGGTAGATTTGTAATTGTAATTTCCTTCGATTTGGTTTTACGAAAATACTGCAAACATGCAATTTATTTGTTGAAAATAGAAAAGGTACTTCCAAAATGGGGAAACACACTCGTAACTTTTATAGTTGATAATTGAATGGACTCATTTATTGGAGAAAAGTACTTGCATGTTTTGACTTACCCTAAATTTGGAATAATTCGTAGGTTTAAATGTTAATTTGGCTAATGCAATCAAAAATATTAAGACAATTTTAGTTTAGGATAATTTTTAATTGTTTTTTAATTTCAAATAATTCTTAATTTTAAAATAACTATAAAATACGTATGGACTTGAGATAATAATTAATGGTCTTCAGGTTATTTTTATAGTGTTATTTGGCACTGTTGTCGATAGAACAACACATGATCAGTGAACTTGGATATAATTTTTTTCTGTAATTTCGCTAGTCAAAAGGTTGGAAAAATATGCATAAGCAATTAAAATTCTGTTGTAGCTTGATTATTATTAAGAATGAAGTTACTCGTTTTTGTTCCTCTTTTCATTATTTATAAATTAACCTGATGGTTTAGTTAGTGGATAGCATTAATGTTTATATAAGGGCCTTATTTATACAGTTGGCTTTAGGTAACGAAATGTGTAGGACCTGCCCTGATCGTGACCTTAAAGCTAGGAATATTCTTCTAGATGGGGATATGATTCCTAAAATATCTGATTTTGGTATTACACGAATCTTTAGCAACGATAAAACAGATTTCAATACTAGAAAAATCATTGGAACATAGTAAGTATATCAGTTTATCATTATCATATATAAATGACTTGATTCACAAAAGTAACTTCTAAGCTACTTAACAATGTAGCGGATATATGTCTCCTGAATATGCCATGGGTGGAGCATTTTCAATAAAATTAGATTTAGTTTTGGTGTGTTGGTTCGAGAAATTATAAGTGGGCAAAAGAACAGAGTTTATGCGGAACCACCGCATATTAATTTTCAAGACTCGTCTAAATCTAATCCTTCTATTTGTATGCAATCAACCTGACAACAATGCAAGTCCCATATTTGTCAATGTATATGCGCTCAAAACAATAATAAAACAAAAGCGTGTATAATAAAAATTACCGAACTGGATATCATCCATATAAGCAAACTGAGCTAGCAAAAGCCAACCAAATGAATCAAATGACTCAACCAATATCAAATGACTCAGTCAAGCCAACCAAAAAGTAGTAGCAAGCACAATTTAAATTGAAGACAACCATGTTTGCATAACTGTGTGTCACAAATCCTTAGCAAAAGAAGTATATTTAAATACAAAAGAAAAATGTTAAGGTGACAACCATGTTTGCATAACTGAGAAAAATGTTAAGGTGACAACCATGTTTACATACACTATGCCATCGAAATGCTTCTTGATTGACAGAAGACTACGAGTAAAGTGCCGGGTAAAACTTACTGATTTTTAATAATTATGGCTTTAATGAGACCTACCTTATTTGCATTCATATGGAAGGGTTAAGAAATTTGTGGTTGTCGCACATTGATGGATATATGACTAAAACTGTGCCATCATCATTATCTTGTTACATTATTATGAGTGCGCCGTCACTTTATTTTAATTTATGAACTTTTTTGGTTGGTTTCTCATTTTTAGCTTAACAAAAGCAAAAGTGTGTTAACAGTTTTATAGTCCTGTTGAACTATAAATGACTCATTTCATACATGAGTTTCTCTAACTTTACCTTTCTTGGAAATTCAATTGGTCTACATAACACAATATCATGGTTATGCCAAAAATTCCTCCATAATGAAGCTCACTATTTAGGTGTCTCAACAAGGGACTCAAAGCACCTATTATTTAGATCTTAGGTATAGTGAGTAAGACTGCGCATTTTAACTACATTTTAGTAAAGTAATGCACCTATTTTCAATGAAACTAATGCACCTATTTTATGTAAAATACTACGAAGAGTTAAGTATAAAATTATATATACCTGCTCCAACATCTAAAGATATCGAATTAGGCTCTTTGAATGACACATAAACCTACCCACTCCAACTTCATCATAGGCTTCTGCAAAGTGATGATTTATTTTGTTGGTTTTCTCATCTAGTAGCTGTATACGGTCCAAAACCAATTTTTCATGTGTAGATGGTACATTTTTCCCATGGCATTTGAATGATGTAGAATCTCGACATACAGTACCTGTTGCAATAAAGTTGTCTAGATTTATTCAACAAAATAACTCCATTCAAATTAATTAATAATAAAAAGCTGATAATAAATACCTGTTGCTATTATGTCTAAATCAGAATTAAGAATTTCACATTTTTGATTGTTCGAAACATTGGTCGTATCCTCCAACCGAGAAGCAATGACTTTAGAAGAACCGGGTTTTGTATAGCGTTCTCCATCAGAAGGATTTAACGGTGTGTTGAATCTTTGTTCGATGTTTCATATCATTCGAATTAGAAGCTCCATTTGCCCATACATACTTCCTACTGTATCCTCCAAATTTCCCACCCTCATTTTCAACTCATCATTGTCCTGACGAACATATTTGAATCGTTTATGTGCAATAGCACAAGCCTTAACATTAGCTTTTGGTATGACGGAACCAACGCCGCGGCTCCTACCCTTTGTATCCTTACCCACCACCTATGATAAGATAACTTCATCCATTGTCAATTTTTCTTCATCACTATCGGTGATTTTTTCCTTTAATTTCACAATTTGATCCTGAGATATGATATTTTTTATATGAATAAAGAAATTTCAAATAATACGCAATTTAGTATTTGTTTAACTTATGAAGTACACAGAAGCGGCATTGGATATGCTACCATCTTTTTTCATATGTGTCTTCTCCCATATATGACGACGGTTGATATTTGTAGATGGATCTGCAGCAATCTGCAATATATGCCATTTTGTATATATTTTCTCATAATTGGAAGCATTTCACTATTTTTGAAAGAAAATGAATAAAATTTACCATTTCGTGTTCTATTCTAGCGTGACTTTTACGTCCTGCATGGTGAGCATAACTAAGAAATAATCTATTTTTTTTTTTGCCTGCCTTCCTTCTTCCGCTCGCTTCAGGCGTTGCTTCATTTTTTATGAACTCATTCCAATCTTCTTGAAAAATTGTAGGTAGGAAACTTTTCAACCGTTCTTCGTCATTATCGAAAATATCATAAGAAGTTACTCTCAAGTTTTTCTTGTGTCTCCTGAAAGCCTCAACCATTCTTTTTAAAACGATTTCCTTTGAAAGCGGCTCAAGTGCATACATGTTCTGCAAAAATAAAAAGCCAAACTGTAAAAATAGACTGTGGACATTTAAGCGCTATATCACCAAATTGCTCAAGTAAAAACTTACCACTAACCAATTCTAAACGTCGTCCTTATATGTTTTGGGTACTTTATCCCAACTTATGAATGATATCGGCACATGAACTCTTACTAGTTTAGCAAGCATAGTAGCGATATTTGAAGCATTTTCTGAGATTGGAATACCAAGTAAGTTGTAACGACCCATCTTTTTGCCCGATTTTCACTGGTAATTAAACCAACTTGAATCGTTCATAAAGACGAATTGTTATGGGTACATACATATATTGAACAAATGACAGAACTTTTCATTGCAAAATACAATGTTACATCAGAGATACATAGAATATTAGAGTTACAACATATACAGCGGAAGAAAAGAAAATATACTTTCAGCGGAAGAAACCATATGATATAGCAGAAGCTCCAAACTCTTATGTGAACCCCAACTCTAAAAGAGCTCTGAATCCTGCTCAAATGATATATAACTACAAAACTAAACTACTAGCTCATTTCATAAGTATTGATCAACTTCCAGCTCTTTTGAACATGATGCATGTGATGATGCTGGATTTTGTGTCATAGTTTCCTACAAAATATAATATTACTAATACATGTGCATATCACTACTATGCCCAATATGTTATCCACAATTCACAAATTAACATATGGTTTTGGTAAAAAAAAAGCATTCAACAATTCAAGAAATTTCGAATACATGTGATTCCCTTGTAAAAGAAAGCATTCAACAATTCATGACATTTCGAATACATGTGATTCCCTTGTAAAAGAAAGCATTCAAAAATTCATGACATTTCAAATACATGTGATTCCCTTGTAAAAGAAAGCATTCAACAATTCATTAGTTAACATATGATTTTGGTAAGATCTTCTAATTTTTCATTGTCATCAAAAGCTGATTGATAGACGGTAGGAAACTCAATGTCATCCACATTTTTAGTCAACCGTTTTGGTGTATGCAAAACCACAAACCGTCCTTTATTTTTTAAATCTTTTGAGTAGAACACTTGACTCACTTCTGATGCAAGAATAAATGGTTCATCATTCACGCTGTCTTTGTTCTTTAATTTTCCTAAATTAACCATGATCAAGTTTGAAACGGGATCTATTTTGCAACCATTGATCTTATCCTCGACCTTTACCCAATCACAATAAAAAACCTTTTGTTTGAAGTCAGTGTAATCCAACTCAAGTATCTGCTGAATGACTCCATAATACGTTTTTTCAACTTCCTTATGATTTTTATCTTTACCACTCGCTCTAAATTTTGTAATTGCTCTCATGCATACACCGCTATCTTGTGTTACCATACGGGCTTCATACATTTTCATGGAAAATAAAAGCCGATTCACTTGGTACTTCATATAACTAAGCGCCATGAACTTCAGCCCATGTGCTAGCCGCCAAAGAGTTGGATCAATATCGTTGCACTTCAACAACTACATAAAACACAACAAGTAAAAAAAAGCATGGTCCCATATTATCAACTTATAAACACGTGAAATATTTAAGATGATGTAATACCTCATTACGTAACCATTGAGTAAAATTTTGAATAGCTTCAACAGTTGTACCTTTGACTCGTGGTTGAAATCTAGTTCTTTTCATAAAGGAGTTATAATTTCTGTGGAAAACACATATCAAAATGAATATATAAATTGAATTAAAAAATGGAAATTCGAAAAAAATTCATGAACTTACTTCTTCCATTCATCCAATCCATCGTACTTATTAAGGATCCATCTACGTACTTGTTCAACCTGCAATTGGGTTATTGTTACATCTTTACCATTATCTAAAGGTATCTCACTAGCAAACTCATCATCCTCGTTTAAAAATGCTTCACATGTATGTTTATGATTGCCATAATCTCCATTTGGCATATATTCTATAGAGTAAAGGCTAGCTTCTTGTATGATATATCCTTTTGCAATACACCCTTCAATGTATCTTCTGTTGCGCACATATCCTTTATATGTTTTCATCAACCTGGGAGTGTGATCAATTATATATTGTACACGATAGCTATTTATTCCAAATGAAAATACACATAACTGAATTTTTTTATTTACCGTTCAAAAGGATACATCCGTCTATATCTGACAGGGCCACCAATCAATGCCTGATCGACTAAACGAATCATAAGATGGATGCTAATACAAAAAAATGCAGGCAGAAAATGTTTTTCAGAAACACACATTGCTTCTACCAAACTAGCCTTTGCTTTTATAAGGTGTTCCCTATTGATCACCTTTGAGCACAAAATGTTAAATAATAAACTAATACGATGAATGACATTTTGTAGATCCTTATGTCATGCATAAGAATGTTGAAGCAATACCGGAAGCAAATGTTGCATTATGTCGTGGTAATCATGTGACTTCATATTTATTAGTTCGAGAGGATTGCTGCTCACATTGTTGTGGAAGTTAGAAGAGAATTTGTTAGGTACTTTCAGTTTTTCAGTACGGTGCAAAACCGTATTTTTTCTTCTTTACTCAAAGTAAAAGTTGCCTTTGGTATGATTATTTTATTTATTTCAGGATCTTTCATAAACCACAACTTTTGTTTTATAGCCATGGTTTTCAAATCCTTGCGTGCATTAATACCAACTTTTGACTTATCTTTATGGTCTATAATGATGTTGATGAGATGCTCTGTGACATTTTTCTCTGTATGCATAACATCAATATTATGTCGAATCATATTTGCTTTCCAATATGGTAAATCAAAAAAGATAGATGTAACACCCCGAGTTTTCTGTTAAATGTAACTTAACAAATTAAAGTATAATTAATTCTAAATAATGAAATCAAGGGAAATGGGTTATGCCATTGCATTCATCTCGAAATTCAGCTTGAGATAGAGTCCAAGTTTGCGTAAAACGGATATCGTATGAAGAAGATATGGACGAACGTAGTTGTGCAGAAAAACCAGAAACGGGTCAGAATGCATTGGCGCACTTGGGAAGTGCGCCAGTACAATTTTAGCACTGGCGCATCTGCCAAGTGCGCCCAGGTCAGAAATACCTGTTGGTCAGGCCCTGGCTGGCCAGCTCAGGGTCTGGTCGAATTCTGAGGCTTGGCTGAGTCACTATGGCTTACATGTCACTTTCTGATTGGCTTCTCTTGAGATGGATGGTCTGGATTCACTCTAGCTTCATCGACGGCTCTAAATTGATTGAAAATTATATAAATACATCTCAAGTCTAACCCTAAATTCACACAAATAATATAATACTAAAGCCGTCATGCTGCTGGAAAGAAACTAGGAGTGGTCGTCAGTTAGAAAGCCTAGAGACAAGCCAATACTAAAGCAAAAAACGAATCAAAACAACGTTAGTCTACCCAAAGGAAAGCATATCAAATCCAGAATTCAGAATCCAGAATCCAAGTTCGTCGTTCGTTGTAAGTATAGTGATTTTTCCAATGAGAATAACACTAAGACTTGATTCGATGTAAATTGGAAGTGGAATTGTGCTATTATGTAACGACGATGTTAATTCATATCTATGTATTGAAATGATTGTGTTGCGAATGAAATTGGGATGTTTGTGGTATAATTAAGATTGATGTTGATCCTATTGTACTTTTAGAATGACAACGACATCACAAGCAAGTTGTATAGTTCATATTTATATGATTATATAGGTTGTTTTGTGATTAGAACCTCATGTATATACTTTATGCAAGAATCTTTATGCCTAAATGGTCATGCTCATATACATGTCCTATGTTTATACAAAAGTTGCAAGTTTCTAATTTGATCTATGTCAAGATCCACTTTAGTACATGTTTCATGTTGTAATTAGATATGCGATTGGATCTAGTTCACACCCTTGTCATAAAGTTATACTACTTATGAAAATGTCATATTCTTGTCATGTGCTAGTGATGTTCGATGTTATGCCTAAATCCAAAAACAAGTTTAGACCTATGTTGTCTAAATCATATGCTAATTCATGTGACACCTATTTGGTTAGACCTTTATTTCAATGCAAATTCACATATATGTTAAAATTGATTTAGGCTATGTTACAAATTCACATATATGTATATTGACTATTTTGCAAGTTCACATCTATGACATTCATGTTGGCTATTTTGCAAGTTCACACCTATGATGTTCATATTGACTATGCCAAGTTTACACCTATGTTATGTTTATGTTTATGAATTCCCTTATGCCTATTTGTGTGCGCTAAATTAGGCTAAGTTTTTTAACCTAATATCATATGTTAAAAAACTATGCGAACGAAAATTAGGCTAAGATTGTTAGCCTAATGTTTAAACGGGGTAACGTTAGGAATATTAGTAAAAACTTGACATAAAAATATATGAAATTGGCATGTTTGTCACATGCCAAAATTGGTGGCATTTAAACGGTATAAATTCTTATACCAAAAGTGTTAAACTTGGAATGTGGTCCGTACATTTAATTGTTGACAAATTTACATATATTCAGAAATAAAGACAAATATGTAAATTTAGAAAATACGAATATGCTTAACACGAGGTTGGATTGAGTTATGATGTAAATCTGCCCGGACCCGCCCGGCTGTCCAGTAGTCACAACAATACCTATCCAATGTGGGTGGTTAAGCATTGAGTCCAATAAGGACCCGAGGTTAGACTGAGTTACGGTGTAAATCTGCCCGGAACCAACCGGCACATCCAGTAACCGTAACAATATCTGTCTAATGTGAGTGGTCGGTGCTTTATAAGGCTAAGGACAGACAAGTCAGGATGGTAGGGCTAAGTTAACTAGAACACTTAACCAATTCAACATGTTAATGAAATTGATGGGTGGGGTTAGATAAATACAAACACTTAACCACTTAGCATGTTTGACTAGAAAACCCTAGTAACGGGGACCCATTTCAGCAGTAACCCAATTTGGTATCATGGTACCCTAAAACAAAGCAGGGTGGGGCACGATTACTGGGCTGATTGTAAGCGGTTAAAGCGACGGCGGTAGGTGCAATAGTGTGGGTTCTAACGGAGTGCGGGCGTGCACACGCTTCGAAGCAGACAAACAGGGCACTGGGGGCACCAGTAGTATAACCTATGCATTCTAAGGTTTGTGTCGGGTCGCCACCATGGGACTTGATACACCCCATGGTGGGGCCAACATAGGTATCTACAATTTCTGGGGGCCGTAAGACACATGTGATTATGCGAGTAGGAGCCGATTTTTAAAATAAGGGGATCATTTTACCCTCAGCATAGGGTGCATCTTTAGAAACGGGATCACTTCACCCTCATCATAGGGTGCCAGTCGGAATAAATACAAGTAGGTGCAGAGATATAGTGTGGGGTGCGATAGTATATTCGTTTCAAAACTACTTTATCTTAGTTTATGATACTTTCCTGTTCCAGTTTATATCTATCATGCCCTTATTCTTATTCTCATACTGAAGAGTCACTAGACTTACCAGGCTTTATGTCCGACCCTATTTTCTTTCGTCTTCTTTTCTTCCGTCCCCCCCCCCCCCCCCAGGTCCACAGGGAGGAAATAACTCAGCTTTGTCAGATTCTTTAAAAGCTTCAAGATTGTTGATGTACAGTTTGGAGTCTCTTTCCTTGGCAATGGCTGTTGGTCACACTCTATGGGGATTTATGCAGTTTTAATCACGTTTTATGCTTCTTTATTTAAAAACCAAGACAGAAATGATGTTGTAATGTTTTGGAAGTTGTTATGAGACAATTATGGAAATGTGTTGTATGAACAAGTATTTTATGAAATAAAAGTTTGATGTTTTCCGCTGCTTACATATATATGTGTTTATATATGTCTTGTGTTTTATCTGTGACTTTTACTTACAAACCTCCACCAAAGTTAAGGCAGTCGCTTGTGAGTGACCTTAATGGAGGGTGGGGTGTTTCAGTAGACCTCCTATACCATGCAGAAACATTGTCGAATTCTTCAATATCCGACTTTTTTCGTTTTCGACCAATTTCTTTGTATTTACCGACTTTCATTTTGATATTCGCTACTTTCTTTTCAACTTCAAAACTAGTCAATGGTCGCTTAGGACGACGAAGTTCTTGTTCGTTGTTGAAATTTGTCTTCTCATATCGAAACTTGTGTCCGTTGGGAAGAAACATTCGATGTCTCATAAAACACATCTTCTTACTTTCAGCAAGATGATAAGAATAGGTATTTTCCCCATAAACGGGACATGCAAAGTAACTGTGAGTTTTACATCCTCATAAAGTCCCAAGAGCAGGGTGATCATGGATTGCCCACAACACCCTAACTCTCATTGTAAACTCGGATTTATTAAATGAATCATATATAACAACTCCTTCCCACAACAGCTTTAACTTGTCTATCAACAGCTGTAAATAAATGTCAATATCTTTCCCTAGTTGTTTTGGTCTAGAAATCAACAGTATTAACATTGAAAACTCTCGATTTATGCACATAGACGGAGGAAAATTATATGATACTACAACTACTAGCCAACAACTGTAAGGGTTAGATATAGAAACATGTGGAAAAAAACCATCTGTTGCTATTCCAAGTTTGACATTCCATGGCTCGATAGGAAACATTTGATCAAAAGAATATACGACTTTCCATTGAGAAGTGTCACATGGATAACGCATTACGGCTGGATCAGACTTGACATGACCATGCCAGGTCATTGCAACTGTTATCCATGGTACAGTATTAATCTCTTTAATCTTGAAATTAAAGGAAAATGTATTAATGTCCTTCGAGCTACTTTGGTGCCTTTCCTCTCTTCATTGAATGATGTCATGTATCTTGGTTCATTGCAATTTGTACAAGAAACTCTGTTCGCATCATCTTTCCAGTACAATATGCAGTCATTGATGCATGCATCATAAGTTATGTAGTTCATCCCAACTTTCTCAGTGAACTTCTTCATGTCGGAGTATTTTGTTGGTAACGTGTTACCTTCGGGGAGTTACTCCATTATTAATTCGAGAAGTGCAGTCACACCATTATCTGAAAAGCCGTATCGGGTCTTCAAGCTATTCAGTTTCACAATGACGTACAACTTCGTTATCCCTTTTGAACATGAAGGATACAATGGCTCTTTTGCACTATCAAAAAGTGGTTTATACTTCTTACTTTCGTTGGCTTGCCAATTGCCATCATCCGTAGACTGCTCTCCAACATTAGCATGATCAGAAAATGAATTTTCAGGTTGAAAATCATGAAATCTATCCGCATCATTGACTAGATCGTCCATCCTAATATGTTTAACCTCGTCAGTACTTGTGGCATAACTAACTGGTTGTTGTTTTTTCATCTCCACCGCTTTTTCTCCATGAAAATACCACACGTTATATGATTGGATAAAACCCCATCTAAGCAAATGAAAATGAATCTCATCTAATTTTATCTTTTTCAGATTTTGACGCCGAGTGCAAGGGCATAAATACAATCCTTTATTACCACCATTTTCTTCAACAAAACTAATAAACTTCTTCACCCCGTCAATATGGTACGTAGTTCTTTGATCAGATTCATTTATCCACTTTTTGTCTATACTGAATGACATGTTTCTATAAATAACGTTTATGAGTTAGAAGTTGTACATGCTTCTAAAAATTACTATAATTTATGAAATGCTGATACAATTCTAAAACTGCTATTATCTTATATAGTAAAATTACTACCTATATCATCGCATCAAACGAATGGGCCCACCGCCCGGACAATATGCTCCTTTTCAACTATCCCTTGATCGCTCCTTCAATGAATTAATGTGCTTTTATGAAAATAACCAATCTTTTTATTTATTAGATGCACTTGTTCTTAGACACACTAGCTTAGTCTAAATATAGTTAATTTTTACTAATTTACATAACATATACTTATTTACCCGCTTACAACTTAAGCCACTGACATCTTATTCCTACTAATTTCTAATTTACATGGTAAGTAATGAGAACTTCTTCACGGTTGAGAAAACAGTGAAATTCTCAGATAATTAACATGGTATTTTAATTTTTCGATGGTGGGCCGAGAAAATTACTATATATGATTTGAATGAACATGGTAGTGTATAATCATGCTAAATATGGCTGAAAGTGTTTTGCGTTTTTCGTGAACTGAGCGATGTTACAAAAAAAGTTTCTGGCTTAATCACGCTAAATATGGCTGAAAGTGTTTTGAGTTTGTTGTGAACTGAGCATCGTCGCTTGACTTCAAGTACTATTATGTGTATGAATTTCTGACTACAAGGTCTTTTATTAAATTATTAAATTATTAAATCGGCAGTTTTGAAGTTCAATCACTGTAGTCAAGGTGAAAAAGGCCCAAAAAGCCCCAGGCTGGCGCCTACGTTTTTGGTTGCCTTAAGCACGACTTTTGCTGATTTTCAGCAAAAAAAACTACACCTTTAAAAACCATGAAAACTCAAATTTTGACTTAAATTATGTACATATAAATGCAATATGATGAGCAAACTACAGTTTTAAAAAGTGCATTGTACAAAAATTGCATTTCATACACTATATAAAATATGTTTTTAAAAAACTGCATATTATGCACTGTTTTAAAAAAAAAACTGCACCTTCAAAACTATTTTTAAAAAAATTGCATCTTTTCAAAATTGATTTTAAAAAAACTGCATTTCTTACACAGCATATTAAATTTTACATCCAATTTTATAAACCGTATTTCATAATTCTTACCCAAAAAAACTGCATTTCATTTTCATACACTGCATTTTAGGGGAAAAAACTGCATATTAAATTTTACATTCAAATTTTATATAATTCTTATTCAATTTTTAACTTACACAATTAAAGCAGCTAAAATTTGCGAACTACATACTAAAATTTTGCATTTTTTAAAAAAAAATTAACAACTGCAAATTTTGAAAACTGCATATTAAAACACCATATATTAAAAACTGCAAATAATATAACTTTAAAAATCAACTTCACACCTTTAAAAAAACTGCATATTTAAAAAATTATTATAATTTAAAACTTTAAAAAATTGGATATTTAAACAACTTTATAATTTAAAACACATAATTCAAAAAACTGCATATAAAAAAATCAACTATAATTTCACACTTATAAATTCAATTTAAAATATACATGCGTAGCAACAAGGAGATCCAGCAGTGGCGGCAAAGAAGTTCGGTGGTGGTGGCTACAGCGGTAGCAGCAGCACAAGTTTTTCTTTTTTAAGTCGAGAACCGAGGTCGATGTTGAAACACACGATAACCGTAAAAATAAAATATCGATTGTTTTCTGCGTTGGGTATCGACTTAATTTACAAAGTCGGTTCGGTTTTGAGGGCTTTGGGGGCCCAAACCCTAAAAACTGTCGATGTTTCATGAGTCGAGCTTTTCAGCTCTTCAACTTTTCCAGTGCCTCGTCGCCTTCAGCGCTCTTCCAGCACATCAAGCATCAACGGTGCCTGAAAGGAGTAAAAAGCCCTGCGTCTGCGTCTAGGGCTTTTTGGCGCCTAGGCGAGCGCCTTAACTATGCTGAGTTCAATAAAATAGCTAATAACAAAAAAAATCAATTAAATTATTAAATCAGGTCATTCTAATTATATAATATTACAAATAAATAAAGCAAAGATAGAAAAGTTTGCTATTAATAAGCATATGAATGGCTCATTCTGTTGAATTTCAAAATTGGAAATGATACATCTAAATTTATACCATGCAAGTGGCACATGCTTGTGTATCATGGTAGTAAAAAGCCAGTATTGAAAACAAGAGACTAATATAACTTAAACAGAAACAACATCTTTACATAGTTTACAGTAATTGATTAACTAGTTTTTGAAAACAGAAAAATGATAGGAAAAGAGCAGCTTTTTGTTTACAGAGTTAATGATATGAAAGTATGCTATTAATATAAACATGAAAGTGTAGTAAAAATTATATTACTATTTATAAGAAACCTTTCTTTGTATTGGATAAATTAATACAAAATTGTGAATACAAAAATGCTAATGACCATCAACATCTGTAACTTCACAAAAATGCCAAAGGCTCAGTATATTAGAGTTTACTATTTCATTTTAGTTTGTCATTTTTTAATCCATATGAAGGCTTTAGAGAATTGACTACACGACTATTTATCATTTGTACTTGCAATATCTGAACCCCATAATATTTTACGATTAATTTTTATTTGTATAACATTGTTCACCTAAAGGTTGGAGTTTTAACTTGTAGGCCGCATAAATATTGTATACGTAGTTGTATAACACTTTCATTTACTCATTTGTCCTTGTTAATTTCTAAAAATGATACTCTGATAAGTGCATAAGGGAGATAATGACGTTACTGCGAAATTTCAAGAGATAAATAAAGCCTATAAAGTAAGTTTACTTTGTTTTATTCCCTGCAATAAAATACAACAATCTGTTGTTTCATAAAAGAATATGCATTTCCATCCTTTATGCTATGTTTTGGATCATTTATCCTTTTGCTGGCAAATCCCTAAATCACAAGGGAGATATTAACAGCGAGCAACTCATTTTTGGTTGGTTACTGGACTAATAAAATGTCTATTATTAGTTATCGACTTTTACAAACAAAGGATATGATCCTAATTAAGGTTATTAATTATTGACATAAGTCTGCAGAAACCATCTGATTTGTACATGACCAGTAACTTGGTTAGGATTATGAATTAGATTCTTAGTGTGGAGGAGTGCATGGTGACGGTTATAATCGGAGCAAGCTCAAAGTTTGCTTTTGTAATGGAAACCCAATGCAACTTAAAGAACGTTACTGTCTTTTTTCTTTGAATTACATATTATCTTTTATTTGCTTGTAGCATGAAACTTGCATTTGAAGTTAGTTATATAAGCATGAAATATTATGTAATGCCCAGCCCCTAGACCCGTGCTAACCAAGAGCAACACTAAGTATTACTGTCGGAAAGCACGGAGAATGGGACTCGATAGGGCTAAAAGTTGTACTCATTCCCTTGAACGAACACCGACACGAGAATTTTTAAAATTTCTCAAATTACCATTCGTGCTCAGTATAAGTTCAAAGAAATGGTACAAGAAAATTTCCCAAGTTACAGAGTACAAAATATAATAGCATCAAGCGTAGCACAATAATAACAGCAGAATACATAATACATGTCATGATAGAGATGTCCAAATACATAGTCCATCATATATAATATCACTTCCCAAAATACATAATAATGTACATACCAAAATACTACACGCTACTGATAGTCTGAAGCTGCATAGTCCAAAACCCCAAAATGTGGAAAAGGATAAAAGTGACGCTGCAGTCCACGCAAACCTAACCTTCCAACAATCCTCATCCTGACTCGAGGATTGTTTTAACAAAACAAATCACACGGGTCAGACCGTAACAACCCGCATTCTACGCATCGAAGGATCGTAGAATATTTATTTCTTTCCCATGTGAAGTCGTATGGTCATGTAACTTTGGGAAACAACCATTAGACTCATTTCCCATGTTCATGATTTTTGTCGATTTTTAAATGACCATTTTACCACTAGCCGATCTTGTTTTGGCCATAACTTTTGATTGGAAAGGAATTTTGACCTTTACCCACTTCCATTAGATTTGTTTGATGGTTTACCTTTCCGTAGAGTGGTCACATGTGAAAAACGGACTTACCGTTTGGGAGATATGGCTGAAATAAGGTTTGGAAGGTGAAAAACTGCTTAACCGGGCCAAATAGGGTGATTAGTGAATAGGCCCATAACCCATTTTGGGATTAGGGTTATGGGAAGGCTGAAAAGGATTAGAGAATCATTCCATTTCAGTTTTCTAAAATCCACTTATCTCCAAGAAACCCTAAAAATGGCCTCCAACCTCTAAATCACCTCCAAATCAACTTCTAATCAAGGATTAAGCTTAGCAACATCAAATCAAGGGAGATCTACACCAAATCAACATTGGAGCTGCTGTTTAGCATTGGGATTCACACCAAATCAGAGATATATTTCAGATCTAAAGTTTAATTGTGGCTAAGGTGAGTGATTTGCATAGTTCCTCACTTATTATGGCTAATTAAGGGTAATTAGTGTTAATTAGCGAATTTAAACATGATAAAATTCTGGAAAAATATTTATAAATTCTTAAATGACGTTTTAGACCTCTGATATGAATTTGGGTTAATTTGGTTAAGTTTTGCAAATCATATCATTAGTTTCACCTAAACATGCTTAAGAGGAAATATGGGGTTTTGGCTAGGTTTGATCCATTTTAACCTATCATATTGATGTTTTGATGTTTGTGGTTGTTATGCATGTTGCTATGAATGTATGGTATGCTTTGTGATTGATTTCAATAGTTAGAATGGTCGAAAACATCGTCGAATGGCATAAAACACTCGCTGGAAAAGTCTCAGGAAAAGTGCAGGTTTTGAACCGGATCTGATCGGATATGGGGCTCGGATCGGATAAGTGGACGGGCAAGGACGTCCGAATCGGATCGGAACTTTGCACTAGAGACGCTTGGCAAAAAGGAAGGCCATGTTTGTTGAGTTGGGGATCGGATCGACTTAAGGACGAAGGGCTCAGACCGGAGTATGGCGAGGGATCGGATTAGAATATGGAACGGGACCGGACGAGGCAACAGGAGCTGGAGCACAAACTGAAGGAGGGGATGACAACCCAAACCGACCCGAAGAGGGACACCCGACCCGAACTAATGCGACGTTGTGAATCCGAACCGAACCGTTACCAGAAGAAGACCACGAACCGAACCAACTCATGGTACAGGACCCGACCCGAACCGATGGCTAGAAGGGGAACCCGAAACGACCCGATGATGACCAATAACCCGAGATGCAAAGGTAGTCCAAATCGAAGTTAGAGCTCAGGATCCAGTTGGGAACCAATGAGTTC
>JASFAX010002553.1:0-45500 GCA_030737875.1 Allium sativum
GTCAACCATCTTTTTGGCAAAAGAAGTCACGGATCAGATTGAAGCCCAATATCCAGAAATGCGCAATCAGCCAATTCAGATAGTTCACGCTCCAGGAAGTCCAGCCAAAGCTCGGCCCAAATAAGCCTTCTTCAGGTGCCAGCCCGAGCCAGTTCCTCCCCGCCAATAACTCATCCACTCCTGAAGAACTGCTCTCCCTAGTTGACCGAGTAAACCGCTTCCATTAAAGATGCATGGACTCGTCTAGAAATATCTACCTGAGTCATTCAAATCTCAGCCCCACTTTCAAGCTAATAAAGGCGGTCAACCATATCCCAACAAAGCTTTACTTTTGATACACCTCATCTCGAGTGCCACGTAAACCGCTATTTTCGAGGATACTATTAATGAGCAGTGGAATGAGTCCTACAACCGCAATTGCTACCAATGATCAAGCTCCACGTGTCCGGGCTCCGAAAAAGAGGAAGGCCGCGTGGTGGCCCGCTCAGCCCATTATTTCCCTGTAAATACCTCAAAGCTCAAAGAGGAAAGGGACTTCTGCTAGATTTTAGATTCTTAAAATTTCTCTTAAAACACTCTACCCTTAAGTTCTCCGACTCTCACGACTAACTCAAAAAATATCCATCTTCTCTTCTTTCTTAAAATAGAAAAAGCTTTGTACTTGTAATCTAAAGAAAATCAATACATATAAAGTGGATGTAGGCTCCGTCTTTTGCCGAACCACTGTAAAAAGTCTTGTGTGCTCCTTGTTCTCTTTAGATTTTTTTCACTCCATAATCATCATTCGTCTGTCATTTGCACGATTAGGGGTTGACAGTCACTTGTGACCAACTTTTGACGTCAGCAATGTTTAACTCATACCACATCTCAACTTGTTGTTATCTATTGGACCCGGTTTTTGAGATCTCCAATTGCTAGGTTGGGATACCATTGTTTCTAGCTTTATAATGAGTGAATTTTCATTCTATGGGAAATAATCCCATTCTTCTAGATGAAGAAATTATAGGTAGAATTAATCATGTTATCATTCTATGTATAATGTTGCTAATGTAGGGTTAATTAGTTTATGTTGTATGTATATGTGCATATATAGTGTTGTATGTATATTGTTGCTAATTAATCTATATATAGATTTAATTAATTGCGGCCAATTTTTGTTATTAATCAATGTATCGTAAGTTTATGTTGTTTATATCATAATATAATTATGTGCATATATATTTTGAATTAATATATTATAGATTTGAGTCGTGTTAAAGGACGTTTAGTGAAAATGGAAATAATTAAGTTTATGTTTTATAAAAAATTTATCGAAAATGATATTTAAATTTATAACGTATGGTTAGTTCGATTGAATGTTGAAAAAATATGTATCTGTGATAAAGTCCGTATACGTACAATTAGAGATGAAAATAAGTCGTTCAAGGCTTATTTGGTTCAAAATATGTTCTTTACGTAATCCATTGATAAATAATAGCACCAATCGTAATATACTATATCCATAAAGCCTTAGAGAGTTTTGGGTCCCCATCTAATAAGTATTGTATGTGTTCGTTATGTGAATGTTCATTTTTTTAACAGAACGGACATTCACATTCATCGTGTACAATATTTGTTGGACTTGTCCTTGTACTAGACAAGTTACGAACATAGTAACGAAATTAAATCTCGTAAATCAATACATTTTAAACAATTCTCAAAATTTCGAAAGCTTTTCCTTTTGTTCCCTATTTATACGTAGTTGTGTACTTTTCAGGGAACTAAAGCGAAGTGCAATCGAAATTTTGTTGAATCGTTTAACTTGAAAATATTCGTGTGATTTAATTTTGTTATTGTATTTGTAATGGGAGGTAGGATGACCCACTAGCAAGGTGTAAATGATCAATTAATATAATATTCAACAATAAAATTATTTTAATAAAATGTCAACACTGATTTTATCATACTTTTTAATTATATATCTGCTTGGGAAAAATGGACAATTATTTTACTTATCGAACCTGGATGTACAAGCGAAGAAAAGACGATGGCACAATAAGTGAACAAATTATAAATGGTGTCGGCGTATTTATTGATTTCGCTTTCAATAGCAATGGAAATGATGTCAAAATCCGTTGTCCATGTAATCGATGCAAATTTTTGAAGCATTTGATACAGCAAATGGTTAGAGTTCATTTGCGTCAATATGGTTTTTTGTCAAACTATTTTCATTGGGATCGTCATAGAATACGTTAGCATCTACTTCTGTACAAGTTGAGGAGGTAGTGAATAATGAAATTTCTATGATGAATCTCATAAAACGTATGGTTGAAGATGTTGCACGTTTAATGTTCACAATTCAACAATTTACTGATGACGATGGTAATGATGAAGAAGAAACAAATATAGGAGCCAAAAAAAATATAATTTATTAATTGCCGCGAAGATATCGTTATGGGAAGGGTGCAAAAGCATAACCCAACTATCAACAACTGCTGAATATATTACGATGAAATCTAAACACAACCTCACAAAAGCTGTATTTACAGCTGTTGTACAAGCTGCGATGCAGCATATGCCTCCTAATAATTTAATGTTCGAAAATCATTATAAGTAAAAAAAATGATGTTGGCTTTTAGTTTAGTGTATGACAAAATAGATACATGTATAAAAGGTTGCATGCTATTTTGGAAGGAAGATATCAACCGTAAGAATTATAAAATATGTAATCAGGAAAGATACAAACCAAGAAAGAAAACGGGAATGGAAATGTCAAATAAACGTATGCATTATCTACCTATTACTCCTAGACTTCAAAGGTTATATGCATCTTCTGTAAGCGCACAACATATGAGATGACACAGTGTTAGAACACACCCAGCTGATGGGGAAGCTTGGAAACATTTTGTCCAGTAGTATCCCGATTTTGCATCTGAGAGTCGTAATGTTAGACTTGGTTTATGTACGGATGGATTTTCACCATTTTCTCAATTTGATGCTAAATATTTTTCCTGACCTATAGTTGACACACCTTATAATTTACCTCCATGGATGTATTTGGAAACTCCTTATATGTTTCTCACAATTGATGTCCCTAGACCTGAAGATCCTACACAAGGAATCAATCTTTATTTACAACCGTTGATTGAAGAATTAAAAAAATTGTGTATAAAAGGAGTAAAACCATACGGTTTGATTGATCTAATCGTTTAAACGCAAAATGATGATTTAACAAATTTAAACTTAGGATATATGCAATAAAAGGTAGATCAAATTAAACAGGTTATGACTCATTACCTGCCATGTTGAAATCAGATGATAATTCGAATTGAAAGGAATTGATGCTTCGAATCTGAGTAAGAAAGAGTTCCTTACCTCCACAAGTATCCACACGAAAAATTTTCTTTGATTGTCTGATGATGGAAGAGGAAGAGAAATCGGTGGTGCTAGCCGCCATTCATGATTTTTGATTTCGGGTTTTCTGAAAGATTGGTTAAAAGGATAGATTATGCGTGTCTAAATAAAAGTCGTAAAATAAACTTTTAATAAACACAAATACCATAAAACAAGGAACAATTCCTTGTACCCTTTCAAACAAAATATCAAAGGTTTATATTTCATTTTACCATATAAACAAAACCGATGTTCCCCTTATAATGTTCTAAGTGTGTGACCCTATAGGTTATTACAACGTTGGCAATGATTTTAAATCATATTTAAAATCATCAACAGTGATTGGCATCTAGCAATATATCGCTGCTACCTATGTCATAATAAGACCAACGATTCGATACAACCTTCCATGACCAGTGTATCAATGTAATATAATCCTTTTAACCAATATATCCAGGATTAAACTTGAGACATAGATTGTATCATCCTCTTTATAATTTAATCCGTTTATCTTGATCGATGAGTAGTCGTTTAAAACAAATCAATATTGAAGCACGGCCATGTATTTCATTGTCTCAATCAATCAAGAGGCCCATAGATATCAGTAAGAATATATCGTAGGGTTAAATTCCATCTAGATCATTCATACTTCTCCATAGACTCGAGATGTATCCAATAATCACCGTTATCATCTACTTCGTCACATGTAACTTTAGATGATATCAAAACACAAATATCCTCGAATAAAATTATAATGATTTCAGGTCTGAGGACCATTACATCACAGTCACTATGAGAATAACTTATGATACTGTTAACTATATTCCATGTAGTTATCCCAAGGTGGGTCATCCCAATATGCTATTCTCCAATATGTATTTATGTCTTGACATTAATATAACGTATATTAATGATCAATGAGATGTGATCATCGGTCAATCAACATACTAGTCTCAATGTTTTATTGTTGTCCTATATAAATGATAAAACTTGACTTAGGACATTTAAGAATTATGATGCTCAATATATTATCTAATCTCAAGTTCAAGTCTTACTCGAACTGTATAATTTCGTATTATTACTCTAAGGACTTATTTTATGTTAATATTTATATTACGTAGTAAATATAACATAACAAAATATTCTTATTCAGATAAAATAATAACATCAATCATGTTATTAATCACATCAAATGGATTTCTCTTAACAGAAACATACGATATTTCACAAAAAGGAACTTTCATATGTATACTTCTCTATTGTGGACAATTAGAGATTTCTCTTCGTAGGAAATGCTTTTAGGTTGGAGTACGGCTAGTCGTCTACCTTGTACTTGCTGCATGGAAGAAACAAGAGCATTTTCTTTACCTCTCGGAAAGAAAATTTCATGGTTTAATAGTCATCGATGTTTTCTTCATATTAATCATCTTTTTAGAAGAGATAAGATTTTTTTTACAGCTAACAGGCATGGAATTTGAGATCACCTATGGTATGTTCAAGTGAAAATATTTATGAACTTGTAAAGGATTATCCAAATATACATGAAACCGGAGAACAAACTGAAATTCAAGTTGGTAAAATCTCTTGATTAGTCATAATATTAACGTAATTCATAATGAGAAAAACGTGTCTGACAATGTGTTTAGTACAATTTGGAATTCCAAAGGGATGACGAAAGATGATTTGAAATGAAGACATGATATCGAAGTAATAGGTTATCATCCTGAGATTCATATAAAGCCAAATGACACAAAAAAGTAATATGTCATCATCATGAGATTCATATAAAACCAAATGTCACAAAAAAAACAAAAGTGTGCTACGAATTGGACAATAATCAAGTTAAAATACTTTTAAAATGGGTGGAAGAATTAAGATTCCCAGATGATATATCTTCTATTCTTCATAGATGTGTCAACTGTAAAAAGAATAAAATTAGCTGGATGAAAAGCTATGACTATCATGTTATGGTGGGAAATTTGTTGTTCGTCACTTTCAAAGAACTATTGCCCATAAAAGTTTGGACTGTTCTAACAGAACATAGTCTGTTCTATAAAGAGCTTTGTTCTACTAAATTAAAAATTGATCATCTACGCAAACTAGAGGAAGACATCCCTATATTTCTCTGCAAACTAAAAAAAATATTTTCTTTAGATTTTTTCAATGTTATGGAGCATTTACCTATTCGTCTTCCATTAGAAGCACGTCTTTGAGGGCCTGTACAATATGGATGGATGTATCCATTTGAAAGGTATATCAATATTTACTTAATTAAAAATTGGTTAATGAAAGGTATAAAAAAATAATTTACAATAATTCTAAATAGGTATTTAAATCATCTAAAAAAAATGTGAGACAAAATGCTCGAGTTAAAGGTTCAATTTGCAAATCATACATCGAAGAAGAAGCTTCATTTTTCTCGCTCATTATTTTAGTGATTTTGTGAACATATCATTGGAAAGTACTACGCGTAATGATGAAGACATTGATCAAGATGGTTGTCAAGCGACTTTATCTATATATAAAAAACACGGTCGACCTACTGGTAGATATGTGGAAGCATGGCTGGATGATAGAGATTATAATGCAGCACTCACATATATATTCTTCTCAACTGCACTGAAGTTGCACCGTTCGTTAGGTAATGAACTTATATCATCTATAAATGTACTGTATCTTTAATCATAATATAACAATTGTCCTATAATTGCAGCATTAATGAATCACAATATCCAAACAGCGATATCAGCAAAAATAATAATTTCTTGGCTTACTAATTATGTTTTTGGTACAAAAAATTATGTTGTAGATGAAGGATTGAAACATTTAGAAATGGGACCATAATGGAAAGTCAAGATATATCCAATATTCTTTGTCAACGAATATAAATTTAATACTAAAAAATACGGTGCTGAAAAATTAACTAACAATAATGTTGTATTTGTTCAAGGTAGCGATGATCCAAATGACTATATAAACGATTTTCATGGCATACTAATCCAGATTCTGCAATTGACATATTTCACATGACCCGCTAAAGAAGTATATTTGTTTAAATGCAACTGGTTCGACAACGTTCCAGGTTCTGAAATCAACGTGCACCCAAAATATAATCTTATAGAAATAAAACATACTTCGCGTTATTATAAGTACGATCCTTTTGTACTTGCCAAACAAACTATTCAAGTATATTACTCTCCTTATCTATCTCTAAGAAGAGATAAAATAGATTGGTCGATTGTCTTTAAAACAAAGGCAAGGTTTACATTTGACAGACTGAATATTCCCAACGAACGAGCTTATCAAGCATACATCGAGGAAAATAGAGGAATAGTAATAACCAATGTTCAAGCAGATTTTGGACCTCTAAATGATGAATCGAATGCATTAATTGAAGTGCTTGAGACTACAGATGAAGCATATATAGATGAGGAAATAGAGTCAGAATCCGAAAATGATGAGGACTAACCAATAATCCTTATTTTAAAAAGGTAATTTAATGGTATGTCATGTCATACTATTTGATTTACATAGCCTTTATATGTTATGTCATATTGTTTGTCATACTGTTTGTTATGATGTTATAATTTTATGTTATGTCATGTCATATTATTTATATCGCATAGTCCTCTTATGTTATAGCATACTATTTGTTTTACAAAGCCCTTTTATGTTATGCAATATTGTTTTCTGTAACAGGTATGACATCGCACAGCCCAGTAGGTGGCGATTGAAGTGGTCCATCACTGGAGCTATCACGTCTTGCGATGTGGCTTAAGACAAAAACCAGTAGAGGGTACTATTAAGTTTCAAGTATAAATTTCATTTCATTACAATAAATTATATAAACATATATACACACACACACACACACAATAGTATTGAAATATTAAATATTTTTTTCCTTTAACACAAAGGTTTTGAGTTAATGCCTTCTAATACAGTCTTGGCGATATCAAAACGCACTTACATGGCTCATATGACTTTATGTTGGCCAAAGTGGACATTAATACTAAACATTGTCAAGAAGTCTATTTGGCAGGATTTTCTGGTACGTGTGATATATCATTTATTACAATAAATAGTCATGCTTCTATTTAACCAGTTCATATTTATGCTATTTTTCAAAAAAGCAGGGTGCGGTGGATCTCTAAGAGATAGATATTTCACTTGTCCAGCGCCAATAGAATAGTAAAGTGGCTAAAAATTAATGAGAGACACTAAATAGTATAAAATTAGCTAGAAAAAATCGGATTGGATGAGTGCGAAGGTGTAGGATGATCTGCATGCTTGGTGGAATAATTACCAGTTTCAAGAAAATTTATTGCCTATTTAATTTAAATTGTTCAACTCAATTAATATATAAATTATAATAAAACATTTTTTTAATTTAAATTTATAGGCCGAGTCCATGAGAAATTCGGCAAACAGAAGAAAGAACCCGGTTGCACATCGCGGTGGGTCCAAGATGTTCCAACACTATGGCGAGGACCTGGTATATTTATTATTTACATAGTTATAGATTTTAAGTTATAAGCTGTTAAAAGTTATATTTGATTTAACTTTAAGTTCTAACTTATATATATGTATATTTCAGGAGAGAGATCGTGGTGTTCTTGTGTTGTACTACGATGTTTTTGAGCATATACATATTGTTGACACCAAAAATTGGCATACCATCCAAGAGGTAAATTTGTAGAGAATAAATGAAGACAAATTAATGAAAAAGGTAGAGAAAAACGATCACACACGGGTTTATATTGGTTCGGCGTTAACGATCCTACGTCCACTTTATAGTTCTATTATATCAAATGATCCATTAGAGTCAGATGGTTACAATAGTGATATAATCAGAAATCTACCCAATAAAAGACCCTTCTTCTGAGTCCAGAAGATTTATTTATAAGTACGACAGTATTTGTACTAGCTGAAACACGTGTTCCCTAATCCAAAACTTTAGGAGATCCTGAAGAAAAGTTCCTTTTGAAGATGACAGTGATATTTGAATCAATAGTGATAGGTGGCATTTGATCCATTCATGAGGGGTGACTAATGGAGTTTAAGTAGGAGTGAGACCAAATCTTTTGGAGGATATTTGGCGTAACATTGTAATGAATCTGGCCCAGTCGTTATGAAGATCATGGGTTCTAACTAGCTTGCACATCGGATCCTTGTGCCTGGCTCAAAACTTAGGCGTCGGTCGACTCGTTCCTGGGTCGGTCAGTTCTTTGGCCGGGGCAACACAGGCTTTCCCGTCATCTGGTCTGGACTCCAATAACCAATGAATCTTGATGGCCTTGCCAAAAGGCTGGTTAGTACTCTGCCCCTCAAAGTATGTCATGTTAAGAATAGGGCATGCTCTGAATATTTTATATTGGATTACTTCAGATCGCAAGGAAATTGGGAGAACTTCTTTGTATTGTCTTGAAATCTTTCTTTGAGTCACATGTGCTAAAGGTCGGCCAGATGTCTTTGGAATTAATGTTAGTCCGGAGAATGATGAAGCCTTACACTCACGCATTTATTCGATCATGTTTGGTTCTATAATGAATTTCTACGTTAGTCCCCATGTCAGTAGTCACATCCACAGAAGACGAGGAGTCATTTTGTTTCGTTATAAAAGGTTGGTCCACGATCTTTATTTTACTCTTTACTTTTTACTACAATCGACTCTTTTACTTTCTGAAATAATTGAGAAAAACATTTTTTTTACCAAAGATCAAGATCAACTCCACTGATTTCTCTGCATGCATTCGTATTTTCCTTCTCATTTTTCTTTTTAAAGAACTGATGTTGCACATAAATCTTCCCTACTCTTCTTTTTCCATTCCAATTCGTATTTCATGTAAACTTTGATCTGAATCATCGGCATCGAACCTGCCTGAACTATTGTCTGGAGATTAGGCGGTGGTCAGATGTACTTTGGGTTTCGTAAGCGGTGACAATCGGTAGTGAGAATGGAATTATCATCATGAAGAGGTAAGGGATGAATGGGTATTCTACCTTTTCGAAATATTTCAAGTTTCAAGCGCCATCAAATTTTTGAACACGTGGAAGTAGAGGAGAGGGAGTGTAACATCCTGAATTTTCTATGACTATTAAAAGAATGAATTAAAGAATACTTAATTGTTAAAGTGAGAACTAAGAAAAACGGGTTACGCCATTTCGTTCGTCTCGAAATTCTGCTTGGAATAGAGTCCAAGTTTTCGTAAATCGGACTTCGTATGAGGAAGTTATGGCCCTCAGAAGTTTCAGGCATTTAAATAAATTAAAATAGCTAAGAATTAAATTCAAAATTCGAATTCAAACAAAGAAGCGGGCTGGGCGGGGTTTTTCCCGCCCCAGGCCAGGTTGACCAAGGGGTCAACCTCCCCTATACAGGTCGACCTGGGGGTCGACCTACCCCCTTGGGTACATCTGAACAGTGATGATTATGACTTGTAGCTAAGTCTTTTCTGACCTGTTGCTGAGTCACTAGGGCATAGGTGGTAATTCTGGATAACCCTATCTAGTCTGGACGGTTGTGATCGCTCCTGAGATGATCTAATGGCTCGCATAAGTTTAAACTTCTATATAAGCATGCATAGACTCAAGCTCTAAACCTAAACTAGATTAATCTCTTGGCCTTCATGCTACTGCTGGAATAGTTCTTCTTCTTCTTAAAGCTTAGGAATTGCATGTCAGGATTCTAATACAAACGACGAACGAATTATTCTCTTCTCTAATACGTCTTTGTGAGTACAATTTCTTTCACAATATAATTAATAAACTAATTATGATGAGTTATAAATTTGGATTATAAGAACATGCCTGTTGAATCATGTAACATTACTTAATTTTGTTATCGTCTGTTTGTGAACATATGGCAGTTTTATTAACTTATGTTAGTAGATCTATTTCATATGTCCAATCACATATGTTTAACTTGATTCATTTTGTGACACTAGTTTATATGCAAGTTTGGGATGTAAATCATATGCTAGTTTGTATGTGAATCATATGCAAGTCTGTTTGCAAATTATACACAAGTTTAAATGTGAATCAAGTATATATATACATATGTGAGTTTATATGTAAAACATGTGATATTAGTTTACATGTTTAAATTTATATGCAAGTTTGTAGGAATCCATATGCAAGTTTAGGTGGAAACCATATTCACATATGAAAGTATAGGCGAAAACCATATTCATATATGTAAGTTCACAATTTCATGTTTAGATTGATATTTAGATCCATAGCAGTACATAGTTTACGCAAATTTATGTTCTATATGTCCATTGCCTATGCAAGTTATTGGCTATGCAAATTTATGTTATAATTCTTATCTGCAAGTTAGATCTATTTTATGTGTTATGCAAGTTGTGATGTTCCTTTTCTTATGAGTTAGACTATTTGCGATTCTAACATACTTCATATTAAGCGTACGAATGACGTGGGGACAATGGGAAAATATTAAATATACATATTGTGAATGGGTATAAAATGACTTTAAAGGCATATAATTAATTTGAGGCACTAATTGGTATAATTTATATACCTGAAAAGTATGGACATAATTTAGGTGACAATTATGGACATAGATTAATTTGGAAATTATTGACAATTTGAATAGGGATAATTAATTCATATTGGGGTGAAATAATTATGTGTAATAATAAACGCCTAAGACACGAGGTTAGACTCGTTTGTGGTATACGACTGCCCGGACCCGCCCGGCAAATCCAACAACCACAAACGGTAGTCAAATGTGAGAGGTAGAAGGCATAAATTAAATGTGAACAATTGTAAAACACGAGGTTAGGCTCGTTTGCGGTATAAGACTGCCCGGACCCGCCCGGCAAATCCAGCAACTGGAAATGGTAGTCTGATGTGGGATGTCTTACAAGGTTATGGTTATAATGAATTAAGTAACACTTAACCAAGGTAAACATGTGGTGGGACATGGGGGTTAAGTGGGTGACATGGATGACATGTGAAATACGATTAGAAACACTTAACCAGATTGAAACATGTAAGAAGACATGAATAAGAAGGGGTTAAGTGGGACATCTTAGTGGGGACCAAGCATAGGTGGAAAGCTTGTGTCAAGTATGGGGGCCCTTTTCAAACCAGTAACCCATTAAGTATCTTTGTGAGCTCGAGTTAGATCGAGGACGGGACACACTTACTGGGTTTGATTGTAAAAGGTCAAAATGGGTTAGCGGTGGCAACGCAAGTCCAACGGGGTCATGTGCGTGCGTGGGCCCGGGCTGGTAGGTAAGACGTTGTTGCATTGTGCAAATATAAGCCGTGCGTCTTTAGTAGTATGAGGTTGCCACTTTGGGGAGTGATACACCCTACTGTGGGACCAGCACGGGTATCTATGAGTTAGAGATCCAATTGCATTGGGGTAGTGGGTACAACTAGTGGAGATAGGGGCAAGCGGCACCTATGAATACAGCTAGGGGTACACGAAACTACCATTATCATTATTATGATTATTATGTTTAGTAGGCGGGATCAACTTTTAGAGTGACTAGTAATGGTGCAGTGTAGTAATTATCCTCTAATGATTAGGAGCGCGATTAACGCCAGCATATTCCTCTTGTTTGTTTTGTCTTGCCCATTTGCTTCATAGTCATTCCTTGTTTTACCAGTTTATGCCTTATCCTAATTACTTTAATAATTATATTGTTAAAGTTATTGGACTCGCTAGACTTTATGTCTGACCCCCTTTGTTTTCGCCTCTTTTCTTCCTCCCCCCCTTAGGTTCTGAGGGTGGGACTAGTGTTAGTGGAGCTTGATTTGGAACTCTATCTCTCTTTTTTGGAAGTGCTTGGATTGCTGAAAGTAAATTTCAGTTTATCTCTTTTATGGCTACATATCTTGGGGTTATGCTTTTTACTTTATGTATTCAGGAAATAATTTGCCAAGATGGATATTAAGTGTAATTGATTTTATTGTTGGTTTTTGATGTTGTTGTAACCAAACTATTTCTCCGCTGCAATAAAAGTTGTTTTAATTTTTCAAGTACCAATATATGTATTTGTCTTGTTATATTATAGTCTATACATAAAAAATACTCCATGAAAGTTAACGCATTCCCTTTGAGAGTGACATTAATGGACGTGGTGTGTTACACGTGGTATTAGAGCTGAAGGTTACCAAGAACAGATAAGAGATTTTGAAAAACTATTTTTCAAAAGCATTTTATAAGGAAATACTTTCAAAAATAGGTTTTAAGGAGAGTATTTTCAAGAGAAAAGTTTGTTTTAAAAACCTAACCCCCAAGAGCCATATATCTTTCCTTCGATTCTTCGTTTTGAATCTCTTCCTTTTTCTTTTCAGCATGTCTGGGGTACCCGAGATACACGAGGGCATACCGATACCAACCTGGTTCAGAAGGTATCTGGAGGCTATGGCCACCGCCGCAAGCGCAACAGACGTTTCTCCTCCACCAGCTGCAGCCACTCCTCCTCCCCCTCCCCGCATTGATATCTTTTTGAAGATATGCAAAGACTTTCGGCAATGGGCGGGAAACCTTTTCACGGGTCAGAGACGTTTGTTGAAGCTCGAAATTGGCTTAAGGAGGTGGAATATTTTTTGTTTGGTATCTTCGAGATAGAAGATGGATGGAAGGTCCAATTAGCTACTTGGTTAATGAAGGACGAAGCCTCGTTTTGGTGGGAGGTCACGAATGGAGAGCGTCCAGTGGAGAAATGGATGGATTTCAGGCATAGGTTCGAGATGAAATTTCTCTCACGAGCAGACGAGAATTTATACATGTAGAGGTTCTTGGCATTGAAGCAGGGGAATTTATCAGTAAAGAAGTACGTCAACAAGTTCAATCAGTTGGCGAGATTTGGCTTAGACTTGGTGAACACCCCTAAAAAGAAGGCCCTGAGATTCGTTAAAGGTTTGAATGAGCCACTACATCGGTTGGCAATGACCCACATTCCTATGGGGGCTACCCTTGGGAAACTGGTTGACATGGCGCTTATGCATGAAGAGGAGAAAGGCGCTAATGCTAATAAGGCACCAGAAAAGAAAGGGGATCAAAAGAAGTCACAGTAGCAACCTAAGAAAGGTGGTAAGGATAACAATAGAAAAGGAAAGAAAAGGTGCTTTAATTGTGGAACACCAGGCCATTTGAGCAAGGACTGTAGGAAGAAGAAGAGGACTGTTTGTTTCAACTATGGTGATGTAGGACATCTGATTAAAGACTGCCCGAGAAGAAAAGGGCAAGGGCAGAAGATAGGGTCTACTTATGGAGGGTAGGTTCATACTCTCATGGCACCAAGGCAGGCAAGAGAGCAGGTTCATGCTCTCATGCCACCAGGACAGGAGAGAGGTAGAAACGTTTCTGTTGAAAATTTGGTTTTTCTGTTTGATCATCATGTTCGTAATTTGTTTGATTCTGGCACTTCACACTCGTTTGTATCTACTTCGTTAGTTGAAACACTTCTCCTAAATACTAGTCTAGTTACGAATCTCATAGTAGTCTCAAATCCTATTGATGGTTCCGCTCATCTTTCAATGATTTGTCGGGATTTGAGAGTGTCTATCTTGGGCGTTGGGTTTGAATGCAACGTCTTCGTTCTTGGCTTCATGGGCTACGGCTTGATTCTAGGCATGGATTGGCTAGCTAGATACGGTGCCATCCTAGACTGTGAAAGAAGGGTAGTTAAATTGTTGACTCGTTGTGGCAAGACCCTTGATATTTCTTGATATTTCTTGTGACCCCAGAGGTCCGGTGATGTTTAGCTACCTAGAATCTCTTGATGCATCCAATGACGACTTGGAATCCGTTCGTGTGGTCCGTGAATATGGTGACGTCTTTCATGAAGTTCGGGGTTTACCGCCGAGGCACGAGATAGACTTTCGAATATACCTAGTAGATAATGCAAAGCTGGTTGCATTACCAGTGCGCCACATGCTCCGAGGAAGAGAAGAGAACTCAGTAAGCAAGTGAAAGAGTTGCTTCAGAAGGGGTTCATAAGAAGAAGTATTTCGGAATGGGGTGCTCCAGTTGTTTTTGCTACGAAGGCTGATGGTTCACTTAGATTGTGCATGGACTATAGAGAGCTGAATATGCTAACAAAGAAGAACAGACACCCACTGCCGACGATAGATGATTTATTTGATCAGTTGGTTGGTGCTTCAGTTTTCTCGCAGCTAGATTTGGCTACAGGATTTCATCAGCTAAGGGTGGCTGAAGACAACATAAATAAGACTACATTTAGAACTATTGACGGTTTCTTCGAGTGGCTCGTCATGCCTTTTGGTTTGACGAATGCACCCGCATACTTCATTGACGTAATGAGTAGGGTGTTTAGGGAGTTTCTAAACAAGTTTGTAGTAATCTTTATGGACGATATCTTGATTTTCTCTATAAGCGAGGCAGAGCATGCCCTACGTCTTTGGGAAGTCTTAGAGACCCTACGAGCGCATCAACTCAAAGCTAAGTTCTCCAAATGCCATTTTTGGAGAAAAGAAGTGAGGTTCTTAGGACACGTGGTCTCTAAGGAATGGACAGCTGTGGATCCCGCAAAGGTAGTGGCAATCCAAGATCGGAAGATTCCTAAGAACGCAACAGAAGTAAAAAGCTTTTTAGGGTTGGCTGGTTATTATAGGAAGTTCATTAAGGACTTCGCGAAGATATCAGCCGCACTTACTCGGTTGACGAAGAAGAACTTGACTTTTTCATGGGATGTGGACTCTGACGATGCTTTCCAGCGTTTGAAGAGAGCTTTGATGACAGCTCTAGTTTTAGTTTTGCCAGATGGGAGTAAGCCATTCGCAGTATATACCGATGCTTGCGGGAAGGATGATATGCTATGGTGGAAGGCGGTTGAAAGTCCATGAGAAGAATTACCCTACCCATGACTTAGAGTTAGCTGCCATAGTTTTTGCGCTTAAGTCATGGTATCATTATTTGCTTGGTGAGAAGTTTGAGTTGTATACAGACCATAAGTTGCTAAAGTATTTGTTCTCTCAGAAAGATCTAAACTTGAGGCAACAGAGGTGCATGGAGTTTTTGGCATCCTACGATTTTGAGATCGCATATACCCCTGGCAAGGGTAATGTTGTAGCTAATGCCTTAAGTAGAAAGAGGTTAACTTTGGGTTCTTTATTCGTAGAGCAGCAGAGTTTGGAGTATATATTTACCTTTGACTTCAGACCCTTTATCGATTGTGTACCCGAATTGTCGGCATCGCTAGAGGTACAACCTACACTTTTGGGTCGGGTTGGAGAGGCACAGCGAGATGACCCACGTTTGGTTGAGATAGTAGGCAAGCTTATACGAGGGGAGTCTTCGAGTCATCTTACTAGATATGCTATAGATGAGTGAGGCTAGTTGCGTAGAGATGGGAGACTTTTAGTGCCACAAGACGAGAGCTTGAGGAAGACAATTCTTGAAGACTCACATCACTCTAAGATGACCATGCATCCCGGTGGTGACAATATATATAGGGATATGAAGTGAGTTTTCTTTTGGGCCAGAATGAAGAAGGACGTGGCTGAGTTCATTTCTAGATGCTTAGCGTGCTATCATGTCAAGGCAGTGAAAAAGAAGCCCGGTGGGTTGCTCCACCCTTTAGAGATTCCACTGTGGAAATGGGAAAGTGTTTCCTCGGATTTTATAGACGGGTTGCCAAGACCAAGAAAGGGTAATACGGGGATTTGGTTAGTTGTAGACAGACTTACCAAAAGTGCCCATTTTATTCCCGTTAAAAGTAGAAGGACCGCCGCATGGTTAGCATTTGTTTACCTTCGAGAGATAGCTCGTTTGCACGACATACCCTCTAGCATTGTGACCGATAGATATTCCATCTTCACTAGTGAGTTTTGGAAGAGCTTACGGTTGGAACACAATTGTGCTTAAGTACTGCTTACCAACCTCAGATGGATGGCAAGACCGAGAGAGTAAATCGGACTCTAGAAGATCTTTTGAGGCTATGCATCTTAGATTTTGGAGGAACATGGGAAGAACAACTTCCATTAGTGGAGTTCGCCTTTAATAGCAGCTTTCATGCTAGCATTGGCATGGCACCTTTTCAGGGTCTTTATGGACGACCATGCCGATCACCTACTTGTTGTTGGGAATCTACGGATAAGGTTTTGCTTGGACACGACATGATTAGGGGGACTTCGGAGAAGAAACACTTGATTCGACGGCGAATGAAGACGGCGCATGACCGACAAAAGTCATATGCTGATAAGAGATGAACCGATCATAAGTTTGATGTTAGGGACATAGTTTTTATTAAAGTGTTACCATTGAGAAACATAGTCCGTTTTGGATCAGTAGGGAAGTTGGCACCAAGGCTCGTAGGACCCTTTCCAATTACAGAGAGGATTGGGCAGATGGCGTATAGAGTAAAGTTGCCAGAGAAGCTCAGTGATGTTCATGACGTGTTTCACGTTTTGCATTTGCGAAAGTGTTTACATGATACAGCAGAAGTGGTGGAGTCGAGCACGCTCAAAGAAGTGGATGTAGAACGAAATGCCACGGTTAGACGAGCTCCTACATGCATTCTCGGATCGGAGGTCAAAACTCTACTCAACAAAGAGGTCAAGTTGGTTAAAGTGCAACGGGGAGATGATCAAGGGGATGCGACTTGGGAGACGAAAGACAAGATGTGTACGCTGTACCCTTTCCTTTTTGAGGGTATGTTTTTCACTTCTCTTTTTTCTACCGCTTTGTTGATACCACGGTTAGACGAGCTCCTACATGCATTCTCGGATCGGAGGTCAAAACTCTACTCAACAAAGAGGTCAAGTTGGTTAAAGTGCAACGGGGAGATGATCAAGGGGATGCGACTTGGGAGACGAAAGACAAGATGTGTACGTTGTACCCTTTCCTTTTTGAGGGTATGTTTTTCACTTCTCTTTTTTCTACCGCTTTGTTGATACTTGTCTTATCGTTTAATATGTCTTTACGGTGATATCTTCGATCTTTAGTTAGGAGAAAAAACCTATGGTTGTAAACATGTGTTTAAGACATGTTATGTTTGGTGGATGCAAGTGGTTGCTAGTGGATTCATGTAAACACACATTAGGCACTAGATTGGCTCAATCACTTTCATATTGCATATAAATATGTGTGCATATTTAAATTAACGGATGTATAATGGTTGTGTTATCATATGGATGCTGCATTTTGATGAATGGTTGTGCACACATGTAGAAATAATATGTATCGTTAGGATTCTTTCGCATACATAATGGACGCATGGCACTATCATGATTTGCATTAAGGAGGTCAATTGAATCAGTAGACCGCCTGATTTTGCATTGGATAAGGAACATATACTCACACTTTTTGCATATGTTCATACGGCATTAGAAATCTTGTAAGGACAATGGATGCTTGTGTTTGATGGTTGAGTAGATGGATGATTGGATGGTAGGATATACATTCTTTTTGACTTCAAGATTTCGAGGACGAAATCCTTTAAGGAGGGGAGAATGTAACACCCTGAATTTTCTGTGACTATTAAAAGAACGAATAAAAGAATACTTAATTTTTAAAATGAGAATTAAGGGAAATAGGTTACGTTCGTCTCGAAATTCTGTTTGGAATAGAGTCCAAGTTTTCGTAAATCAGACTTCGTATGAGGAAGTTATGGCCCACAGAAGTCTCAGGAATTTAAATAAATTAAAACAGCTCAGAATTAAATTCAAAATTCGAATTCAAACAAAGAAACGGGCCGTGCGGGATTTTCCCGCCCCAGGCCAGGTCGACCAGGGGGTCGACCTCCCCTACAAAGGTCGACCTGGGGGTCGACCTACCCCCTCGAGCAGATCTAAACAGTGACGATTCTGACTTGTTGCTGAGTCTATTCTGACCTATTGCTGAGTCACTAAAGCATAGGTGGCAATTCTGGATAACCCTATCTAGTCTGGATGGTTGTGATCGCTCCTAGGATGATCTAATGGCTCACATAAGTTTAAACTTCTATATAAGCACGCATAGACTCAAGAGCTAAACCTAAACTAAATTAATCTCTTGGCCTCCATGCTACTGCTGGAATAGTTCTTCTTCTTCTTAAGGCCTAAGAATTGCAAGTCATGATTCTAATACAAATGACGAACGAATTATTCTCTTCTCTAATCTGTCTTTTTGAGTACAATTTATTTCACAAAATAATTAATAAACTAATTATGATGAGTTATAAATTTATATTATGAGAACATGCATGTTGAATCATGTAACGTTACTTAATTTTGTTATCGTCTGTTTGTGAACATATGACAGTTTTGTTAACTTATGTTACTAGATCTATTTCATATGTCCAATCACATATGTTTAACTCGATTCATTTTATGACATCAGTTTATATGCAAGTTTGGGATGTATATCATATGCTAGTTTGTACGTGAATCATATGCAAGTCTGTATGCGAATTATACACAAGTTACACAAGTTTATATGTGAATCAAGTATATATATATATATACATATACGAGTTTATATGTAAAACATGTGATATTAGTTTACATGTTTAAATTCATATGCAAGTTTGTAGGAATCCATATGAGAGTTTAGGTGGAAACCATATTCACATATGCAAGTTTAGGTGAAAACAATATTCACATATGCAAGTTTAGGCGAAAACCATATTCATATATGTAAGTTCACAATTTCATGTTTAGACCTATATTTAGATCCATGGCAGTACATAGTTTATGCAAATTTATGTTCTATATGTCCATTGCCTATGCAGTTATTGGCTATGCAAATTTATGTTATAATTCTTATTTGCAAGTTAGATCTATTTTATGTGTTATGCAAGTTGTGATGTTTCTTTTCTTATGAGTTAGACTATTTGCGAATCTAACATACTTCATATTAAACGTATGAACGATGTGGGGACAATGGGAAAATGTTAAATATACATATTTTAAATTGGCATAAAATGGCTTTAAAGGCATATAATTAATTTTAGACACTAATTGGTATAATTTATATACCTGAAAAGTATGGACATAATTTAGGTAACAATTATGGACATAGACTAATTTGGAAATTATTGACAATTTGAATAGGGATAATTAATTCATATTAGAGTGAAATAATTATGTGTAATAATAAACGCCTAAGACACGAGGTTAGACTGGTTTGTGGTATAAAACTGCCCGGACCCCCCCTCCCCCCCGGCAAATCCAGAAACCACAACGGTAGTCTAATGTGAGAGGTCGATGGCATAAATTAAATGTGTAACAATTGTAAAACACGAGGTTAGGCTCGTTTGCGGTATAAGACTGCCCGGACCCGCCCGACAAATCCAGCAACTGCAAACGGTAGTCTAATGTGGGAGGTCTTACAAGGTTACGGTTATAATGAATTAAGTAACACTTAACCAAGATAAACATGTGGTGGAACATGGGGGTTAAGTGGTGACATGAGTGACATGAGTGACATGTGAAATACGATTAGAAACACTTAACCAAATTAAAGCATGTAAGAAGACATGAATATGAAGGGGTTAAGTGGGAAATCTTAGTGGGGACCAATCATAGGTGGAAAGCTTGTGTCAAGTATGGGGGCCCTTTTCAAACCAGTAACCCATTAAGTATCTTTGTGATCTCGAGTTAGATCGAGGATGGGATACGTTTACGGGGTTTGATTGTAAGAGGTCAAAACTGGTTAGCGGTGGCAACGCAAGTCCAACGGGGTCATGTGTGTGCATGGGCCCGGGCTGGTAGGTAAAACGTTGTTGCATCGTGTAGATATAAGCCGTGCATCTTCAGTGGTATCGGGTTGCCACTTTGGGGAGTTATACACCCCACTGTGGGACCAGCACGAGTGTCTACGAGTTAGGGAGCCGATCGCATGGGGGTAGTGGGTACAACTCGTGGAGATAGGGGCAGGCGGCACCTATGAAGACAGCTAGGGGTACATGAAACTGCCATTATCATTATTATGATTATTATGTTCAGTAGGCGGGATTAACTTTTAGGGTGACTAGTAATGGTGCAGTATAGTAATTATCCTCTAATGATTAGGAGCGCGATTAACGCCAGCATATTCCTCTTGTTTGTTTTGTCTTGCCATTTGCTTCACAGTCATTCCTTGTTCTACCAGTTTATGCCTTATCCTAATTACTTTAATAATTATATTGTTAAAGTTATTGGACTCGCCAGACTTTAGTTCTGACCCCCGTTTTTAGCCTCTTTTCTTCCTCTCTCCCCCCCCCCCCCAGTTTCTCAGGGTGGGACTAGTGCTAGTTGAGCTTGATTTGGACCTCTTTCTCTCTCTTTTGGAAGTGCTTGGATTGCTGAAAGTAAAGTTTAGCTTCTCTTTTACGGCTACTTATATTGGGGTTATGCTTTTTTACTTTATGTACTCAAGAAATAATTTGTCAAGATGGATATCAAGTGTACTTGGTTTTATTGTTGGTTTTTGATGCTGTTGTAACCAAACTATTTCTCCGCTGCAATAAATGTTGTTTTAATTTTTCAAGTACTAATATATGTAACTGTTTTGTTATATTCTGTTCTATACACCAATAATACTCCATGAAAGTTAATGCGTTCCCTTTGAGAGTGACATTAATGGACGTGGGGTGTTATAGGGAGTGATTGTACGGATACATACAGGCAAGGATGAAGGCTCTTGGCATGGTCAGGCAGAAGAAGACAAGAGATGATATTTAGAATCGATGCTTTCCAACTCAACATCGTAGAGCGAGTGGTTGTTTTCCTCACATTTGAGAATGCTACCCAACCTTGATTCGATAATGTTATCGTTCGGCTTCTTTAGGGTCGAAGGCCATAAAGCTGAATATGTTCTTGATTGTTGCCTTTAACACAAACTATTACTTTCTCTGGTATACACTTGTAAATACATACGTCGAGATGTTATGATCTTATCAATTCGACCGAGTTTTTTTTCTTCTCTTTTTACAGTAAAACCTATAATGGCTGAACGATGCAATAGCCATATTCTCAAAGCAGGTAAAGATAAGGTTCTGTCCACCCCTATTGATTTGGAGGATATCTCTTCTTCCGAGTCTCAGCCTGATTTTGAACCCGACCTTAACACCGACATCTGAGGTCATACCACAAATCCACCTTCGGTTGTGGAGTTAGGGGATCTCTCAAGGCAACAACTGTGCCCGACACTTACCCAAATGTTGTCCTCCTAGCAGATCCTTCTGACGCTTGTCCCGATATGATGAGCGAACTATGAAATTTGAGTGAGAAACATAAACTCCCCTGGCTCGACATGCTTGCTCCCAAGAGGAGGTCTTCCTCACAACCCGTCAGATGGTTATATAGCGCTTACTCGTCTAATGTGCGCTTACGGGGCTATACTCCCTTTCCCTTCATTCATACTCAAGATCCTAAGACAAATAAATCTGGCGCGTATGCAACTTCATCCGATAACATATCTCAACCTACTGTCCTTATGCGTCCTATACACGAAGCATTTGAACCGAACTCCAACACTTGACAACATAGTTTTTTTTTTCCAACTTTAGACATCAAGAGAAAAAGTCTCCCTCTTTTCTTTACTTTGAGGTCGTCCATAGTAAAAATATCATCGATGGCACACTAACCAAAATGGGTGAGCTAAGCATGAGTGGTTTTATTTTAAGCACCAATCAGAATGTGCATGCTGTTGGCTCTGATGCTGTAAGTCTTTTATCTTGGGTAACTTGAGTATAAGTAAGCTTCTCACGCGAATTTTTCATGTAGGTGACAAGCCACTTAGGCCCGAAGGAGAAATGTTCCAAGAGCCCTTAAAGACCTTGGATGCTATTAAGAAGGATAACCGACACTACAAAAAGATTTTGAACGATGCAAAAACTTCGTTGTTACCATCTCCTGGATAAGAGGAGTTCTGTAGGACCCTCAGATGAACAAGTTTCTTCTTCGAACAACACTCGAGATGATGTGCTTTGTTTACAGAATATACCAACCGTTTTCAAGGTCGTGCCCCCAGTTGAGGGGTCGTCTGCTCAACCCTCGTTTGAACGGAGAAAACATATTCATTCTGAAGTAAGAGGGAAGAAGCCGATCTTTAGAAGTCTAATTCGAGAGTCTGAACGACTAAAAATGCAGAAGAAACTGGCAGTAGATGCTCAAGGGAAGGTAACTAATGAAAAAGATGGAGATGATCTTGCAGACCACCAACCGAAGGGTTCCGATATCGGAACGGAACCTTCTCCTGCACATGGTTCTTAGGAGGAAGAATCAGGCCTTCCTTCCCATGGCTTACAACATGTGGAAATGCCTGATGCATTTATCCCTACTCAAAGCTTGGACCCAGAACCATTCTTCAATAACAAGTGAGGGGGAGATTTTATGACGATGGACCCAAAAGACGTAGGGGATGCATAACAAGTTCGAGATTCAGGTTGGTTTAAGAAAAATACTTCAAATATACTCAGCACTAGTATTGGATGTCACAACATTATTTTCTTTGATGCATATTGATCACTAGTCAAAATTTATTTGTTATTATGCAGGTATTATAGATGAGGAGTATTATCATGTCAACTTTGATTCTCTGTTGGAGGGAGGCAGTCATGCTGGGCCGACCCCATTGCAAATCGGGCAGGGGGTGATCATGGGGATGACGATCGTGAAGAGAAAGATAATAAAGAGGGGAAGAAGAAAAAGAAAGAAGAAGAGGAAGAGGCAAGAAGGGGGAAATTAAAGTCATAAGGAAAAGGAAGCGAAGAGGAGTAAGTCTCATGAGAAAGGAGGGGAACCTAAAACTTCAAAGCATCAATTCTTCCCTAATCCTCAAGACGGTATACCCGAGGATGGTAACAAAGCAACTGATGAATCTACCCCCAGTCATCCTACTCTCCCATTCAACCCTTCTCCTGAGGAGCGACCGGTTGGACCACATGACCATGAATCCACCCCTCTTCCTGATCGTCCTGGAAAAGGTCCCCAGGAGGCGAACCATTCGAGTCGAGGGAGGATACCTACCGAACAAATGAATGAGATGGAGAAACTCATCCAGGATCTCCTTTTTGTAGGTATTGAGCCTGTCTCTATGCTACAGCCATTTGCTATGAGCTTGCATGACCAAACCAGGTTTAATGTTGCCTCCGCACTGAATAAATATGACATGATGCATGCATACAGAAGATAAGTGTGCATAATGGTTAGGAGGAGAACGGAAGTGAATGTTGGCTTGAGGGGTGAGCTGGAGACCGACAAAAAAGATCTCGAGCTACTCCAGAAGAGGGTTGTGGAATGTGAGTCTGAGGTGGTTACTACAATAAAGGAATGCCGGGAGACTTCGAAAAATTTAGAGGCTCAAATTAAGTCAGCAAGCCAAGTGTCTACGACCTTGAAAGCCGAAAATGCTAACTTGAGGAGTGACAAAGATCGGTTGGAACGGGAAGTACAAGATTACAAATCCTGTCTTGATGCGTCTGAGCTTTCTAAGAAAAAGGCCGAGGTCGTTGTTGCTGCTGCAATTGAAAATGTTGGCAATGCTCACCTCCAGCATAAAACCGAAATTCATGTGATCAAAGTCGAACATGCCATTGAAAAGAGAGAAATAAGCATAAAGTTCGGTGCTAATGTTCTATTGTTCTATTGTTCTTTGTCTGCGTTCTTCGTCACAAAAACTTGGCTTGGGCGAAGGATTACCAACGGGTGTTGACCGATGCAAGGGAGGTGTACATGAAAGAGTAGGTCGAGGCAACAAAAGGTAAGTCGGTAAATGAAGCCTTGATCTCTCAATATTTGCGTGATGATGAGCGAGAGGTACTAGCTCAGAGAAAGAGGAATCTGAAGGCGCTAAGAGACGTTGCACGATATAAGGATAAAGAGAAGTCGGTCCTGAGGGCTAGCACAAGTATGATGAAAGCATCTCTACCTCCTTTAAACACAGAGGTCGATCATCCTCTATCCCTCCTCCAAATCAATCTTCTGGCTTAGTGGAGGAGTATTTTCCAGGCGACCCTCTTCTCCTCGTTTTGATCAAGAGTTTAACTACTCTGGCTTTAGAGATAAAGGTTCCAAGCTAGCCGACAGGGTCTGTGACTAAAGGTAAATTCCTCTGCCTTTCTTAAGTTTGTCGACCATCTGTTTCTTTGCTCGTAGATTTTGTTCTTTCTATAGTAGGTGCAACATAGGTGAAAGGATCATCTGATTTTGAGGCTAAAATACCATAGAAGGTTCCTACAGCCACCCCCGACAAAGGCAAAAATACAGCCGATGCTTCAAAGGAACTGAGAACGGGTAATCATCAATCAGTCGATGAAGATGTAGAGTTCGTAGGGGAGGTCAAGACGTCCGACTCCATCTATGGTGGAGAAAAAGACGAAAAATGGGAAAAATGTTTCTTCTCTAAATTCTAAATCATTTAATGAGCCTCTCCTTTAGAGCATTCCACCAACTGTACTTTCGTCTGTCAATGTGGCTTCTTTACCATGTTCTACCATTTCGAGCAAAAGAAAGCACAACACCACAACGTCCAGTCTATTTGTTTCTTTTGGTAGCACGCTTTAAAGCCGAAAGCTCGGTTTAACTACTGAGGAAATGAAAGAGATGATCAGGCAGAAAGAGGTGGAGGATATCAAGAAGCATGGCGATAAACTACCATGAATTTGGAATCTTTTATTACAAGTTCATCATAGGCACTTTGGAAGTTGTATGCGAGTGCGGCCCTCGCGTTTTTGTAATTGTCAAGTCTTATCTTTTGTGGACGATGTTATAAGTACATGTAAACAATTTTAGTTTGTAAATAAGCTAAATGTTTAACAATATTTCATTTTCTTCATATACTTGTATTATTAATGTGTCTAAGTTTTTGAGAAAGTCGTGGGGGGAAAATATCATTGTCCCCAATTCATCTCCGACTATGGGAGTCATTTATGTGAAACTCGTTGTCGAATCACTTGTATATACCCATGCCCCCAATATCATTGGGGATCGATTCGATCGCCAAGTTTTCTTATTGACCCTAAGGTCAGATTAACCAGTTCGAGGGTCGATTGATCATGGTTAGTAATATATGAGTCCTTTATACTTTTCCTTTAGTAATTAAGGTTTAGAGTTTCGAGGATCGAGCAATCTTTATTCGGGATGCACCTTTCACACTCGTTCGTAATTTTATACTCCTTAATTTAAGAGAATCAGAGTAGTCCTAAACAGACAGTCATGATGTTTGCATCAGTGTCATCCTCACTTTTAGTCAACAAAGTGGGACCTGTAGGTTTAAGTGTCAATATCAAGCTTAAAGTTAGTCTTCCTAGATTCTCTACTGACTCTTGATTGTGGTCGACTCGATTTGGGACTGGTAGGCAAGAGTGCCAGAATTTGACTTACTTTCAGTTGAGTCAGAAACTTCAGTCATTTTGATAATAAATTAGAGCAGGGAAGGAGCTGTTATTCATAACTTTTACGGGAAATAAAGCATACCTTTTTACAATGCTTAAATAGATAAAATAGTAAGAAAACTAAAATGTTCTAAGAAAGATAAGGTCATAAATTCTCCGCATTCCATACTTTTTGAAAAAATTTGACATCAATAGTGGTTAGCCTGAAGGTTCCATTATTAAGCTTCTGTTGGATGACATAGGGTCCTTCCTACTTTGGACCCATATGTAGGGAGTCGGGAAGACCCGTTTTAGGACAAGGTCACCAATATAGAAAATCTTGTGTCGAACCTTCTTGTTGTAATGTCGGGCGAGCCTCCACCGATGAGTTTTGACACAAAGGTTTGCTTCTTCCCTTTCTTCATCAATCATGTCCAATGACTGTAAGAGAAGGGCTTTGATAACGGATAATAATACGTAGTTCAATAGGAAGGAACTTCAAGTTTGATGGGGATGACGGCTTTCAATCCGTAAGACAAGGAAAAGGGAGTGTGGCAGATGGCGGTCTTATGCGTGGTCTGATATACCCAACAGGCTAGAGGAAATTCGTTGACCTATTTTCCTTTAGCTCTTTCTAATCACTTCTTTATGATAGAATTAAATTTTGTTAACAACTTCGACCTATCCATTAGATTGTGGATGCGCAATGCTGTGTATTTTTTCTCTATGTGATATCGTTCACAAAAGTCCCTGAATTCTGAGTTATCAAACAAAGTCCCATTTTCAGTTATGATATTTCAGGGTAAACCAAACTGAGGAATGATATTCATGACAATAAAGTTAATGACTCGCTTTGTCGTGATCGTGGTCATGTGTTCGGCCTCTGCCCATTATGTGTACTAGTCTACCGCCACGATCGCATATTTTGCACCCCCTTTTGAGATTGGAAGACATCCAATAATTTCTACCCTCCAAACGGCAAATGGCCAAGAGCTAACCATCTAGGTGAGCTTTGTTGGTGGGATCGTGGAATCTGTGCAACCTCTGGCATTTATCACATCGTTTAGAATTACTAGTTGCGTCCTTACTGACAGTTGGCCAGATGTATCCATATCGTAGTACCTTCTTAGCTAGGGTTTGTCTTCATTTATGCGTTCCGCACTCTCCTTCATGTACTCCTCTTAAAATAGTAATTACATTATTGTTAGCTTCACATCGAAACATTAGAACTAAAAAAAACTCTGTAGAATTGGTCCTCCTGAATGATGTATCTGGAGGCTTTTCGCACGAGGGCTCGCTTCTCATTTCTTATTTTGGGGAGAGTGCCGTGTAGGAAAAATTATTCATGGGCGTCATCCAGGATTCTTTTTCAGGTTCAGCTTTTGTTTGGTCGACCTCCATTTGATCGATGCTCAGAATGCTTATGGTCTTTATAGGAACCAATTCTGCTTCACTTGGGTTGTCATAACTAACGAGTTTTGCAAATCTATCCGCCTTTTGGTTTTCCTCTCTGGGAATGTGGGAGATGCGATATTGGTCAAAGTCATACAACAATCTTTCTACTTGCTTGAGATAGGAAGAAAGTCGGACTCCTATGGTCTAATATTCTTTCCGAACCTGAAATACAATAAGTTATGAAACATAGAACATATCAAGTGATGTTATTATTAAGTCCCTCAGGAGTTTGAGCCCGACAATCAAGGCTTCATACTTAGAGTCATTGTTGGTTGCCAAGAAATTCAGTCTTTTGGCAAAATAGATCGACTGTCCTTCAAGTGATAAAAATACAATGCCGGCACCAGAACGTTGATCGTTACGGGCTCCATATGTGTACAATTTCCAGGTGCCTGATCTTAACTTAGTATCAGAAGGCTCAGTACTATTCTTCAAGATGCCATCCTCTAGAGTGGTAAATTCGGCTATGAAGTTGTCTTGTGCTTGCTCCTAGATGGATTCCATGGAACAAAAGTTAGGTCGAACTGACTCAACTCGATGTTCCATTTGAGCAGTCTCCTGCTTTCCTCAGGTCATTGCAATACATGTTGAAGGGGTTGGTCAGTGAATACTTTGATAGGGTGAACCGAGAAGTAATGTCGAAGTTTCCGTGATGCAATCAACAGGCTTTAGGCAAGCTTTTCAAGCTTTGGATAGTTTTGTTAGCTCTTGTCAATTTCTCTCATATAATAAACCGGTCGTTGTATCCTCTCTTCTTCACGGATTAGGACTGAACTGATTGCATGCGCATATACTGCCAAATACATAAATAGATCTTCATGGTCGATTGGCCTGGACAAGATGAGAGGTTTATTCAGGTGGTCGAATAAGTTCTAAAAGGCTTCGACATAATCGGGTGTCCAAACGAAGTTTTGTTTCCCTCTTTTGATTAATTCAAAGTTGGGTAAGCACTTATCAGTTGCATTGGATATGAATCGACCCGTTGCCACGACCTTGCCTGTCAGGCTTTGCACATCTTTGATTCTTCTACGCTCCTAGATTCTCTTGATTGCCAAGATTTGGTCGGAATTGATTTCGGTCCCTCGAGAGCTAACTATGAAACCTAAGAACCTTTTTCATGCTAACCTGAAGGAACATTTTAAGGGATTGAGCTTCATCCCTTATCTTTGGAGGAGGTCGAACATCTCTGAATAATCTCTAACATGACAGAATGACTGTCTCGACTTCACCAACATATCATCTACATATGCATCCATTGTTCTTCCTATTTCATCATGAAACATTCGGTTAACCAAATGTTGATACGTGACCCTAGCATTCTTCAAGACGAAAGGCAAGACTACAAAACAGTATAGTATGAGATCTATTATAAAGCTGATATATCCTCAGTCTAGGGCATGCATTGCAATTTGATTGTAACCTGAGCAAGCATCCATAATTGAAAGGAACTCATTCCCCACGGCTGAGTCGACCAATTGATCAATCCTGGGCAATGCAAAACTGACCTTAGAGCAGGCCTTATTCAAATCGTAGAAGTCGATGCAAGTTTTCCACTTCCCGTTAGCCTTCTTAACAAGCACTGGGTTGAATATCCAGTTGGAATAAGTTTCATCTCGGATAAGTTGTTTTCTTGGAGCTTCCCAATATATTCTTTCAAGGCCACGGATCTTTTTGGGCTGAGCATCCGCCTCTTCAGCTTCACAGGATTATACTTTGGGTCGATACTAAGAGAGTGAGTCATGATAGAGGGTGAAATCCTACACATGTTAACATGGCTCCATGCAAACACCTCAAGGTTCACACAGAGGAATTCACTCAACTCCCTCGTCCAGAGGGGGTCAAGATGAGATCCAGCCTTTAAGACCCTGGTCGGGTCATTGTCATCAATCGAAATATCTATGGTAGTTTCATTTAGGGCTTGCTTCCTACATCTCATTTCTTCGTCCTCTTTTAGATCGATGTCTTCGAGTTGGCAGATGGATGGTCCTCGTCGGGATGTTTTCTGTAGTTGTCATGCTTCCTTCCCTCCGTAAGGGGAGGGGTATCTTCTGATTCATTGCTATTTTTGCTTTGTAGCTCTTTCCATTCTACTGGATAGCAAGCTCGCTTGGTAACTCGATCTCCTTACACCGTCCCAATCCCGCCATCGGTCGGAATTTCAAAAGCAGGCACCAAGGAGTTATAAAAGATCTGAATTCAGCTAGGTCCGACCTCCCTAAAAATGCATTGTATTGGGAATTTATATTCATTACAGCAAACGGCAGGATTCGTACTCTCCTATGGTATCTATCTCCTAGTTCTTTTGATAGGTCAATCACGCCGACTGGCTCAGTGGATGACCTGTTGAAATTTTGACCTGTGCATGGCTTCAAGTCTTTCAACTCTAACTTCATCTGGTCATAAGGATGTCTAAACAATATGTTTACCGAGCTCCCATTACCAACCAAGACCTTTCGTACTATGACTGGGCCAATAATGTCTGTTATGACCGATGGGTATATGCTTGGGGCTTCTACACCGATCGACTCCCGATCGCGGAAAATGATGTCATCAGTTATCGTCCTTCGCTGCTTTATAGGACTTGCGACTTCAGGGGTACTTGTCTCTACCAAGTTCAGATGCTTGGCGGAGTTTAAATAACGTTCCATTGTCCGGACGCTATGCCCTGCTGGGTGAGGTCCTCCAACAATGGCATTGATCACTATATCCATCCTCTTTTATTAGGTTGTGCCTCTAGGAGCTGCCTGATTTTGCTTAGGTGACGAAGTCCCTTGACCCCTATCTCTAGGGAACACATTGCATTCATTGAACTTTCCCTCTCGAATAAGCTTCTAATAAATATCCCGAATGTAGCGACACTCGTTAGTTTTGGGCCCATAAATCTCATGGAAAAGGCAAAACTTCCCAGTCGCCCGTTCTTTTTTGGTAGGTTCACGCAATGGAGGCTTCTTGTACTGAATAGCACTTCATGTTTCGAGATAAATGTTTTCCAGCATGTCATTCAACACCGTATAACTTTCAAAGACTCGGAATCGAGGTCTCTTTCTAGGGTACCCTCTTTGTCCTTGGTTTCCATTGGCGTCCTTTAATTCGTTACCATTTCGCTTGCCGCAAATTTCAACATTCACTTCCACCTTCCCAGAATCATCTCCGGACTATTTGACTGCTACTGTTACTACCAAAATTGACTTCGAGATAGGCTGACAGTGAAAGGGTAGCAGATCGACATGAGAATAAAGAGATATTTCATGGGCAAAGGTTCAACACAAGCAAAATCTAAGCACATCGTGAAATAGAGAGCCTAGGAGAGACATTCGGAAGGGCAAGCAACTCGCACCCTCAATAAAGAAAGAACCTTAAAATTCAATACAAAGAAAGAATACTGGCAGGGTAACTCCAACAAGGTAGTTCTAGTAGGAAGGATAACGACAAGAAGTCATCTGAAAATCAAGAGCTAATAAAGTGGAAAACAATGGACATCATAATCCGAGATCCAAAAGGACATAAGGGCTACCGGTATTAACCGAGTTAATACGGATAAAATAAGGATCGGGAGCCACATACCAGAAAATCAATCAGAGGGACATCGAGAGGTCACTTTAATAAGCAGCAAAGAGAGACAAATCATCCACATTAATCTGCTTAGTGTCAATACCGATAAGGGTGGCGGATTCGGCCACCATTCACTTGGATCACAAAGTGTTGATAGCAAGGCCAAGGGACCATATTTGGAAGACTACATCTGAAAGCCATTCACACCAGCAAACTCGGAATCAATACGAAGGGGATGGACAAGCAATCAGAAAGGAGTTTCGCAGCCCAAAACCTCCTCCTGGGGAAAGGAACCGGCACCTCAGAAAGCCATAAGCAAAGCCTTTATAATCAAAGGAAAAGGCAGTCGAGAGCCAGCGCTCTCGAAATCAAAGAGAAAAGAAGCCGACAGGGGCTACTGCTGGCTCAACAGCAAAAGGGGCCCCGATTTGTCTATAGATAAGACCCTAGGGGTCTCATTTTGGGGAACGAATTCTCATTTCTCAATCTTCCTTGCTTTCTCTCTAGAGAAAACCCTAATTTCCAAACCGAATTGGAGATTTCTTCAAATCTTATAATATATTTGTAATTAATGAAGAGAAGAAGTTGAGGACTTAAGCATTCCCTGATTTGATAATCATATTATGTCTATAATGAAAAGACAGAAAGTTAACACTGACCCTTCTTATAAAAGAGTTAACACAGTTCTTTCTTGAGAAGGAAGGTCTTGGGTAAAACCATGGCTTCTCCCTCGAATGTTTATATGTGACTTAGCTCTTCCATAGTGAGCCTAAAGCAACCCAACCTCAAAACGGGTCCTGCTGTAAGCTTGCAACTTAATAATTGATGCAACGAAGGGCTTCCCGGGCTTGTTCGATGCGGAAGTATCATATAAGTTAACAAACACAATAGCATGAAAAAAAAATCTAAGTGTTGTAAGGCATTAGCCTATTTATTCTCAACATAATGTATATTATTTCATTTAGGATCCAAAGGTGTTTATTGCATAAGGTCTCAGTTTCATTTAACTAGTAAAAACGTTTCTTCAAGATTGTCCTCAACTTCATAGTCTCACAAATGTGATACTCACCCCTTGAGGGAATGGTAATTAATCTTCTAACTAACGGTCTTGACACCTAAGAAACGATGAGATTAGTTAAAGAACACTAATTTATATTTGCATTACAATAACCTTTGGACCTTCCTTGCATAAAACTTCCAAGCATATGCATTATTTATTCTAGTTTGGGTGTTGACGAAAAATATCATTAACATTTTGGTGCTAGAAGGAGGGCCTGAACCTCCAACTTTGTATTTATCCTTTAAAAAATTAATTTGATAAATTTATTGCTCCATGTTAGGGGGAAATGAAATTGAAAGGATTGGAGGATCGAAACAAGGAACCAACTCATAATGCAACCCTTGAAGGAAACATGGATCTAATGCTCTATCTAAACAACAATGAGGAAAGGACAACCTCCAACCCTATGCAACCACAATACCCAGATGCCTTGGAGGAAAATGCCACTAAAATCATGGCTTTAGAGAAGAAAGTCCAAGAAATGCAAGCTCAAATAAATGCTAATTAAGCGCAGAAGACTTCAAAGGTCACTAAGTCTAGCCAAAGGAGGTTGATGAATCTTCGAAGAGAAAGTCTCCCATCCAAAAGTCTGAAGCAAAAGAGAAGCTTAAGGTAGCCTCCTCTAAGAAGAAAAGATCCCATTTAACGGGAATAGATCATCAAGGAATCAATGTAAACATGAACAATCTGTAAGCTCGACGTCTGAAGGCTATTATCTGTAACAACCCAGAAATTTGGGGCCAAATTTAAAATTCTATTTTTAATTTTGTTAAGAAATTAGGGCCAATTTAAAAACTTTGTTCTTTTATATAATTTATTTTAAATAAGAATGGTTGAAAATTTTAGGTTTATAATATTAATTATATTCTGAACTTGAAATGGCGCGTTAATTTAAATATTTGATTTTGAACCTTGAGAAAATTATAATTGGGAGTTAATAATAAATAAACATAATTTATTAGTAAATATGAATATAACAAAAAATTTGACTGTAGCCTATATTTGCATTAATAAAGTGGACTGAGAACCATAATAAACATGAATAGTTTATTTATAAATATGAGCACGACTTTGAGATGAAACAATTAGGCTTAACATTAAAATGGGTATTAAGTTATATGCCTAAAATTTTTATTCTATGGGACCATTTGATTTGGTATTATTCTATGGGGCTCTGTGACCTGGCATTATTTTATGATAAATTTATATATATATATATATATATATATATATATATATATATATATACACACACACACATTAAAATCCATTCTTTAATGTGAAAGAATCATTAAATACGATTCACTGTTTTGAAAATGAATGTACATTTGTATTTGTCATATGCATAGAAAATTTTATACAAATTAAATATCTCATTAATACATACCTTTTATTTACTTCTTTTCCATTTAATTGTCCTTTCTTTCAATTAGAAAACCAGAATTTAAACATCGGCTACTTTATTTATTTTGACCGTTTCCTCTCACTCCACTCTCCACGTTCTCTCTTTTTCCCTTTTCGAAATCCTGAAATGGCATGTATTAATTAATATACTTATAACAAGAAAAAAAATTAAAGTAAATATGTTATTTCGACATTGATTTTAAATATATTAATATATGCATTGATTATAAAATATGTTAATTTATATTGATTTGGAAGATGTCATTAATTTAGTAAACATGACATTTGACATTGATTATAAGTATACTAATATATGCATTAATTAGGAAAATATATTCAATTGAGAATATGTCATTGACATTAATTTAGAGAATGTGTACATGTAAATTTGAGAAACATATAAATTTGTCAATGAATGTAATTAGAAAATACGTTCATGTTAATTTTAAAATAAAATATTGAAGGGTTAAAACGAAGTTTTTCCCAGCCTATATCATTTCCTAATCCTAACCTAATCCATCGTTATTCAGAAAACACAGCCGCCTCTCTCTTCTTCTCCTCCTTCTCATTTAAGCCGCCATTCCCTTTTCCTCTTTCTTCCTCCTCTATTCTCTCCTCCTACAAAAAGAATTAGATCCACCTCCTTTAGACTTTTTTTGTAGAGATTCGTCTCCTCTTTACATCTATACCAAGATCTTCACCTAAAATTGCACACAGACCCAGAACACACACCCCCTAGCCCGCGGGTTTCAGTCTAAACCGCACCCCTAGGGCCCCACCATACCCTACACCACCTTGGGCGCCTACTCCCCTCCCACTCCTCTCCATCGTGCCACTTCCTGATCGCCTCCAAGCCTCCTAGATTTCAAGATAATTGCAACCCTAGATTTGAGCATATGGGTTCAAAGGCATGGCTTTGATTTGGAAGAAGAAGAAGAAGCGAGTTTTCTATTTTTAAAAATAAATTAAACATTTAATTATTTATTATTAATGGAAATTCATAAATACATGTTTATGATCTTATCCGTAACGATTTGGGTTTGGATTTGTTGTTGTATGATTTGAGAAATGTTGGAATGTTCATGCTTATTTAGATTCATTTTATTTAGATCTATAAAACACCAAATTGTTTGGATATGGATTCAAGTAAAAATATTCATTTCTACAAATTCATGATATGACATGTGGTTAATATGAAATTTATAAAATTATTTGGATGTTATAACATGGATGTTGACACCAAATATATAAAATTGGCGCTGTATGAAATATAAAATTAGTTATGTATGTTGACACCAAATATATAAAATTGGCGTTGTATGAAATATAGAATTGGTTATGTATGTTGACACCAAATATATAAAATTGGCGTTGTATGAAATAAGATTATAAAACCGGCGTTGTATGAAATATAGAATTGGTTATGTATGTTGACACCAAATATATAAAATTGGCGTTGTATGAAATAAGATTATAAAATTGGCGTTGTAAGAAATATAGAATTGGTTATGTATGTTGACATCAAATATATAAAATTGGCGTTGTATGAAATAATATTATATTTGTATGAAATATAGAATTGGTTATGTATGTTGACACCAAGTATATAAAATTGGCGTTGTATGAAATAAGATTATAAAATTGGCGTTGTATGAAATATAGAATTGGTTATTTATGTTGACACCAAATATATAAAATTGGCGTTGTATGAAATAAGATTATAAAATTGGCGTCGTATGTTTTCAGGAAGTAAGATTATAAAATTAGCATTGTGTTGAAAGAAGAATAAAAATTATATTTTTAGCGTTTATGGAAAACATGAAAATGCAAGTATATTTATAGCGCTTATGAAATATAATTATTTTTTTAGCGTCATGAAATATTATGAAATATGTAGATAAAGTTAGCGTCATGAAATATTATGAAACATGAAAATAAAGTTAGAGTTGCATTTATGCATATGAAATTAAGTCATATTTTGTTGTAGCGATATTGCATATGAAATTAAGTCATATTTTGTTGTAGCGATATTGCATATGAAATTAAGCGATATTGCATATGAAATTAAGTCATATTTTGTTGTAGCGATATTGCATATGAAATTAAGTCATATTTTGTTGAAGCGATATTGCATATGAAATTTAGTCATATTTTGTTGTAGCGATATTGCATATAAATGAAAATGACGGCTCATCTGTAAACAGTTTCTTTTTATATTTTTTGTTTGGGCTGTGTTATAAGGCCAAGCCCATTATTTCTTTTGTTAGCATATATAATACAAGGCTATGTACAAACGTTAATCATATACAAACCTTGCTTCCTCATCAATTAATAAAAAGAAATATTTTCTAATTCATATTTCAGAATTTCAACTTGGTATCAGAGCCAAGTCTGATTCAGGTGAAAGATCATCAGTAGTGTTGATCTTTCAGGCGATCCATCTGATAATGTTCATCATTTTGATCTCCCTTCATCAAAGTTACAACTTATCCCTTGAAGGTTGTGGCTTTATTCAAGAATCAAGTGCCTCACCAATATAATCTGAGTTGCATCTTGATTCAATCATAAAGCTTGTGACAATCCAGAATTGTGATCAAGAAGCTGATCAGAAAGCACCAAGAAATCATCATGTTTGAATCAGTACCATCACAGATTGCTTATCAGTTCTTTCTTACCTGTTCTTATCAGATTTAATCTGTTTCTTTGTCATCATTTAAGCAATCTGAGTTGCATCTTGTTTCAACAAAGAGATCCCTTGAAATACTTTACAATTCAAAGCTTCTGACAGCAATTCCTTCCTATACATTTTAGCATCAGTGTTTATCATTCTGTCATCATGGTAGAAACTGATCCTTCAAATGTGAATCCAACAAGCCCGCAAGTTTCCAGTGCTCAAGTTTCCAGCAATAGAGGTCACCAAACTCAGTGTGATCCAATCCAAGATTTGATGAAAACTATCATCAAACCGCAAAGCCAACTGATCTCAACCCATCTTGATGAAACAAATTACCTGTTATGGAAATTACAGGTTGAAACAACAATTAGAGCATATGGATTAGAAGATTACATTCTTGGAACAAAAATTGTTCCACCCATGTTTATTAGAGACAGTGAAGAAAGGTTAGTGAGTAATCCTGAATATGTTATGCATCAGAGACAAGATGGTTTGGTGTGTGCATGGTTAATGTCTTCTATTGGCCCAGCAATATTACCACAACTTATTGGAGTTAAAACAGCTCAAGAAGTCTGGGAAACTGTACAAAGAAAATTTTCAAATCAATCTTCAGCAAGGGTTATGCACTATAGAAGGCAGTTGCACAGTATAAGGATAGGTGAATCATCAATGAATGAGTATTTACTCAAAGTAAAAAACATTTGTGATCAGTTAAACTCAGCAGGTCAAAGAATACCTGAATCTGAACAAGTTATTGAAATTGTGAGTGGTTTAGAAGATGAATATGAAGCAGTCACAGCAATCATACTGTCAATGGATCCAACACCCTCACTACAGTATGTTCACTCTACTCTATTATCTCATGAAGGAAGAATTGAGCACAAGAAAAATATTAGTTCAGATTTATCTATTAACCACACAACATATGGTAGAGGCAAGAATCAAGAAAAGGCAAATAATTCAAGAAATCAAGCCAATAATCAAAGAGGAGGTTGGTCAGGCAGAGGTAGAAGAGGTGGTAGAAGCAATAATAATAATAAAATCAGATGCCAAATATGTGAAAGAGTGGGACATAGTGGAAGCAAATGTTATTTCAGGTACAATTCTAGTTACACACCCTCACAACTAGGCAATTCTAGTGCGAATCTGGTCAATACTACAAAAGATGGTAGTAAAACTCAAGCAGAAATTCAAAATACCGAAGCTACCACAAGTGATGATGTGTCAGACGATTGCTGGTACCCAGATTCAGGTGCAACCAACCATGTAACCAACAGCTTAAGCAATTTAAACTTGGGAAACAAAGAGTACAAAGGTATGCAAAATCTTACTGTTGGTAATGGTAAACTTGCACTTATAACACACACTGGAAATGCAAGTTTAGATGGAACTAGGAAATTATTTTTAAAAAATTTATTGAGAGTTCCTTCTATAAAGAAAAATTTAATGAGTGTTTCCCAATTTTCTAAAGACAACAATGTCTTTTTTGAATTTTACCCAAATGCATGTATTGTCAAGGACATACTGACACATAAAATTCTTTTGCAGGGTAAAGAAAGTGGGGGATTGTACATGTTTGATAGTAGTTCTATTGATTCTAATCATGAATATGATAAATGTATAATGTCTGTCACTAATGACTCTAATAGATTCAAGGAATTTGATATGTGGCATTGTAAGCTTGGACATCCTAGTATTAAAATTACTAGACATGTCATGTTGAATAATAAAATTTCTGTTAATCAAATACCAGAATCTTATATTTGCAATGCTTGCCAATTGGGAAAGAGTCATAAACTTGCATTTCCAGACTCACAAACCACATACACTAGACCACTTGAGTTAATTGCCACAGATTTATGGGGTCCAGCACATATTAGTTCAAATTATGGGCACAAGTATTATATTTCATTTATTGATGCTTACTCAAGATTTGTTTGGATTTATATGTTAAAATCCAAATCAGAAACCAGTAGTGTTGTTATTCAATTTATTAATAAAGTTGAAAACAGTACTAGAAATAGGGTAAACATTTTTCAGACAGATGGTGGTAGAGAGTTTTTACCACTAAAATCTTTTTTTGAAAGAAAAGGTATCAGTCATAGAACTACTTGTCCCTATACTTCTGAACAGAATGGCCTAATAGAAAGGAAACATAGGCATATAGTTGAAACAGGATTAACATTACTTGCTCAAGCATCAATGCCATTTAAATATTGGGCAGATGCTTTTTATACTGCAGTTCATTTGATTAACTTAATGCCTACTAAGGTGTTAAAGTTCAAGTGTCCTCAAGAAATGTTAACTAAAATTACACCTGATTATAAACATCTGAAGGTGTTTAGATGTGAATTTTTTCCTTGCTTAAGGCCATATAATAATCATAAACTAGATTACAGGTCGACTGCCTGCACATTCTTGGGTTATTGCTCTAAACAAAAAGGATATAAATGTCTAGATAAAAAAGGGAGAATTTATATTTCTAGACATGTAAGATTTAATGAACATGTATATCCTTTTTGCAAATCAAATGAGAGTACTTCAAATAAAACTGTAAGTGCTAGACAAGTTAGATTTGACATACCAGATGAAATTGAAGTATTGGTGCCTGCTCATCATGAACAACATAACACCAATACTAGCTCTCAACACACCATGCCCTTAAGTAGGCCAGGTCAAGAGCAATCTACTTTCAGTAGTGATCATACTAGCTCTCAACACACCATGCCCTCAAGTAGGCCAGGTCAAGAGCAATCTACTTTCAGCAGTGATCATAGTGCAGAACAACAAAGACAATGTGTTAGTGGAACTCATATTGATCAAGCTGAAGACAATAGTATTACAAATGAAAGCCAAAGTACAACAGTAAGAGATGCAGGCAATCAAGTCGCTACAGTCAGAGAAGCTGCAAATCAGCATCCTATGATTACTAGAGCAAAAAGTGGTATTTTCAAACCAAAAATTTATAATACTACTGCTGATATAGAAGAACCATCATCATATTATGAAGCAGTTCAGAATGATAACTGGAATTCAGCCATGCAGGATGAGTACAATGCTTTAATTAACAAAGGAACTTGGATATTGGTTGAAAAACCAGATCATAAAAATATTATTGGCTGTAGATGGGTTTTTAAATTAAAAAAGAATGCTGATGGTTCAATTTCCAAATACAAAGCAAGATTAGTTGCAAAAGGGTATTCACAACAGTATGGATTTGATTTTTCAGAAACATTCTCACCTGTTGTGAAACCAGTTTCAATAAGAATCATATTAACTATTGCTTTGTATAGAAATTGGAGCATCAAGCAACTGGATGTTAATAATGCCTTTCTTAATGGTGAATTGCAGGATGAAGTATACATGGAGCAACCTCAAGGATTTATTCAGCATGAAAACAAGAACTTGGTGTGCAAGCTGAATAAGGCCATCTATGGTTTAAAGCAAGCACCAAGAGTTTGGTTTGACAAGCTCAAGGCTACTCTAGTCAACTATGGCTACATATCATCTAAATCAGACAATTCAATATTTATTAAAATCACTGATACTACTGTAACATATATACTTATTTATGTTGATGATTTTATTGTTACAGGAAGCAGTGTTGATGAAATCAAGAACATCACACACATGTTGAATTCAGAATTCTCAATTAAAGATCTGGGTGACTTAAACTATTTTCTGGGAATAGAGGTTAAAAGAACATGTGATTCAGAAATTCATCTTAATCAGAAGAAATATATATCAGAAATTCTTCACATATCTCAGATGAAATAGGCCAATTCTTTACCTACTCCAATGATCATTAGCACACAATTATCTAAACACAAAGGAGAAACATTTCAAGATGGAAAATTTTTATAGAAGCATTGTTGGGACTCTCCAATATGCCACAATAACTAGACCTGACATAGCCTATAGTTTTAATAAAGTAAGCCAGTATATGCAAAATCCTGTAACAACCCGTATTTCGATAACATGATTAAAGACGAGAATCAAGGAAGAATTTAATTTTAAATTCTGAATCAAGTGAAACGGGCTATGCCATTGCGTTCGTCTCGGAAAAATACGCGAAATAGAGTCCGAGTTTTCGAAAATCGGAGTCCGTATGACCAAGATATGGCCTCGCGAAGTTTCACGAAAAATTCCCAAATTAAAGTATACTTAATTAAGTGAAATGGGTTGCGCAGAAAAATATATATATATTGATATATATATATATATATATATAATTGAAAATTAAATAAATAAATATGCAAAAATGTTCAAAACAGCGAATTGGGAGAGGGGAATAACCGAACCGGCCGATTTTTGAGGTCGACCCGAGCCCGCTGGGTCGACTAGGGGTTAATCCAGGGTGTTTGGCTGTCAACCCGTGGGCCGATTCGCTCAAATGCAGATTTTGCATTTGGATGGTTCTCATGTTTCATCTTTAATCTAAAGGCCCTAGATGGTTCCTACACTTGACTTCTTCCCCAAGACATGCTTTGATGGCTTGGATCGAATCTAGGGTTAATCTAAGGGCCTAAAACTATCCTAATCTCTATAAAAAGACCCTAAACCTACCCCTAAACCCTCATTATTCACTCATGTAACTAAACTATGGCCAAATTTCTACTCTCATGGCCTCCATCTCAAATCCCTAGAGCCTATGCATCCAAATCAAGTTCAAATCAAAAGGTGCAAGCTTGCTACACCAAATCAAGGCCAAATCGACGTTGCTATGCGAGTTCCATGACGATTCTTCAACAAAGGAGGCACCTTTCTTAGCCAAGATGATTCATGCTCCTTTCCCTAGGCCTAACTATGTAAGTTCTAGCTACTTTTGGGTCAAAACGGTATTTTTAATGTTGACATGGGATAAAATGAGGCTAAACATGATTATGCGAATCTATATGAACCTTACCATGCCTCTTGTGTTCATGTTTATGATTTTAGGCCATGTGAGTGACTTAATCATGCCTCTCATGCTATGCATAACCTAGTTTAACTTGCAAGTTTGGACCTTTATGCATGAAATGCTAGCATGAACCTTTAGGAACCACTTTACTTATGAAACATTGGCCAAGACAAGATTTTGGGGCTTATGCATGTTTATGAACCCGAACCCCTTATGCTAACATGCAAGTTTGTGGCCAAATCCTTTATGAGATTATGCATGCTCGTGGCCAATCCCCTCTTTTGAGTTGTGCATGTTTATGGCTAAACCCTTTTTGGTAATATGCATGTTTGTGGCCAAATTACCTTATGACACTATGCATGTTCATGGCTAATCCCTTTATGATGTTATGCATGTGGAAGCCAATCCCTTTTTGGCATCATGCATGTTTTGAGACCAATATGTGACATAGTATTCTTACTATGTTGACTCGCTTTGCTTGCGTTGGGAAAACACGATTTTGGGTAGTTAGATAAACATGAACATGTCGCAAAATCTTAACTTGAATATGACATGTGTTTATGCTTGAAAATATGGCTCGAAAGATAACATGGAGGTTGGCATGTAAGTATGCATAAAAACATGAGCTTGGGAATTTACCTATTAAGTTAGGTCTACCCTTTGGGAATTTACCTATTAAGTTAGGTCTACCCAAATGCTTGAAAACTTGTAACATGTTTTGGAAACATGATGGACTTAGATAATATAAGTGTGGCCAACTCGAGGTTGGGTTGAGTTTGCAACGTAAAACTACCCGGAACCGACCGGCCTAACTAGTAGTTGCAAACAATAGGACCCAATGTGAGAAGTTGGTCATGTCGCGCTTAAGACCCGAGGTTAGACTAGGTTGTGGTGTAAATCTACCCGGACCCGCCCGGCTTAACTAGTAACCACAACAAGGTCTAATGTGAGAGGTTAAGAGTGCATTAATTAAATTAATGCCACACGATAAGGTTAAGTAAATTTGACTAATGACACTTAACCGATATGACACGAATGGGTAGGTTAAGTGGGACCGGACTTGATTTCTTAATGACACTTAACCAGGCTAGATGATTAGGGGATGAGGTTAAGTAATTTACACTTAACCAATCCGACTTGGTAATTAGATGGGGTTAAGTAATTAAGACTTAACTAACCTAACCACGGTAATTAGATGGGGTTAAGTAATCCACACTTAACTAATCTAAACACGGTAATTCGATGGGGTTAAGTTAAACACTTAACCAAGTTAAACTTGGTAATTCAATGAGGTCAAGTAACCCATACTTAACCAACTTAACTTGGTAATTTAATGGGGTTAAGTTAAACACTTAACTAATTTAACACGATGATTTGATGAGGTTAAGTGACCTATACTTAACCAATCTAACTCGTTAATTTGATGAGGTTAAGTTAACCTATACTTAACCAATCTAACGTGAAAACATGATAAGGCTAAGTCACGAATCACTTGAATACGCTTGACCGATTTGACTTGGTAATTTGACAAGGTCGAGTTAATTTATATAATTAACCAATCTAAAATGGTAATTAGACGAGGTTAAGTTATGGATTGCTTAATATACTTAGCCAACTAGACACATGGTTTGTAGGGTTAAGTCTTGGACTTGGATACTAGCCAATTTTGACATGGTTTGTAGACGGGCTAAGTTATGAACTTAAGTGACACTTAACCCATTAGATAAACCCTAATTCGGAGGATTAGGTAAATAACCATAGTTAACAAGGGTAATGGAAATAAGGCTAAGTGGTAAACCTTAGTTAAGAGAAACTAAGTAATAATTCTTAGTCAAGGAAATGTGGACCACCTCTTAGATAGATGAGTAACCCGATACGGTAGGTCATCGTTTAAGTATACGTGTAGGAGCAGGCTATCTGATTTAGATAAAGGCTCCAACGAACGGGGTAACGAAGCAGCGGCTTCAGCGAACGTGAGGATATTCTTGGGATCCCTCTGTGAGCTGCCAGGTCATATACTAGGCTCACGAGAGGTTGAGGTCTGCGGTAGAAGAACCAAGAATATGCCTTGGTTGCTATGCGAGCGACCTAAAGACTGGGGTGGATAGCAGTGAGTCGGCGAATACATAAGGTGCCCGAGATAGCAAGTTCTTCGATCATCTACCATCTTGAGTCAAGCGTGTACGTACGGAAAGGCAGGGAACACCCAACAGACCATAATTTGCTATCTAATTATGGGTGAGGTAGGCCGTAGGATGTGGGCTGGCCGGAGTGTAGTTCTCATGCAAGATTTTCTCTTGTGTTGCCTTTCACTAGTTGAGGGAGGGGTCTCGTAGGACCATAGCCACGTGTAGAAAAGCAGACCTTAGTATCTGCATCGGCAGATAAATCTAAAGCTCCCGACCGAGTCCTGTATTTCTTGGTTTGCCCTGTGACAGGACTCGGGTGGCACGATGTGATACATGTGCATGCAGTAATAGAAAAACGATTTACGATGAATGCGTGGGAAAAAGGGCGCGGTTGAGGGTTAGCGTAATCCCTAGTGGCCTTGGTGGTTTAACCCAAACCGAAATACGAAAGCGTGCAATAGGTAAGCGTAATCCCTAGTGGTGCTAGGTGGCGTAAGTCCTATTAGTTCAAACGATGATTCATATGGAAGAGCCTAGCTAGAACAAGGGTGACAGTCCAAACGATTTCAAGGATAATACGACATGAGGAAGCCCGTACGAGGTACGGCAAAGGACTGAACTTATATACATGGAAAGAAACATATGATTTGAGTAACCTATATATGCGATATATTAGGTTGACATGGACCATTACACGACTTTGAGTAAGGGACATTCATGGTTAACACATAACAAGGCTGGGATACTAGTACGGAGGGTGCAGAGCAAATATACATGTTAGAACTAGGAAGAATATACATAATAGATACCGTGGGATGTTAGACGGGGTAGATACCTTGGGATAATGTACTCGTTAGAAATCTGACGATGTGATACCTTGACTTATCATAACACAGTAGTTTATCATGATACCTTAGTTTACTTTGCCACAGTAGTTCAACCGGCTATCCTGGTTTATCTATCTTGTAGTTATCCTTATGTTTACTTTCAGTTTATGCATGTCATGTTACCTTTACCTGTTTTTATACTGGAAGTAGATGGGACTTACTCAGTCTTTTTGACTGACCCGTTTTGTTTCGCCTCTTTTCTTCCGTTTCCCCCCCAGGTTTCAGGGAGGAAACAATGCTGTTTAGTTCGGACTTCTTCCGCTTGAAGGTCATCATGGATGGCTTGGACTTCTCTTGGCTATGGCTACTTTACTGTTTTACTTGGGGAATAATTTATTAAAAAGTCTTTATGCTTCTTTACTATTGCAAGACAGGTTTTGATGTACTCTGATGTAAAAGGCTTTAGACCTTATTTATTCATGTTATGAAAGTTTGATTTTACTTCCGCTATTTTATATATGTTCTGTCTTGTAATATTTCTGTGCATGTTTACCAATAATACTCCTCCAAACCTAGTGCATTCCCTTTGTGAGTGACCCTAGCGGAGGTGGGGTGTTACATTTGGTATCAGAGCAGAAGGTTACCAGACTGGGCAAAAGTTTTTAAAGACCTTCTGAAAATTATTTGAAAAACCGTTTACAAAGAAGCATTTTTCAAGAAAATTTTCTTTTAAAAAGAAAAAGGCTATTCCCCAAAGGCCATTAGCATTATCCTTGTTTCCTTGATTGAATCTCTTTTCCTTTCTTTCCTCCATCTGTAGTCACAGTGGTTTTGACTGCGACTAGTCTTTCTAGCTGCGTAAGTGTTTCCCGTACGATGGAGGTGGTTCTCGAGAGACCGTTGCAGAGTTATGCATGAAAGGATAGTAAGAACAAGGATAAAGGATACGAGTTCAGGGATAAGCAACATGTTGGTATGGCTGAGTCCTAAAAGGAGGGAGAAAGATGAACAATGAAACCCATGACGAGAGGGTACCTTTGGCATAGTGAAACGGGGCGGATAGTTAAGTATCATGGGACAAGGACAAGATCATTCGGAGGGCAATAGTATGCTCTCATTTCTAGGGTACCTCAGAAGGAGGGTAACGATCTTGTTAAAGGTTTAGCTTTTCTTTTCTATCATCCCGCCAAGACTTTGTTTTGATCCCCGCATCTTTTAAGTCCGCTTCGATAGTTGAGTCTCTGCACCTTAGTACTAGCGTATTAGAGGATCCCGTTTTTGTCTCAAGTCCTATGGGAAGATCGGTCCATTTACTCATGGCTTGTTTGGATCTGAGAATGTCTATGCCAAGTATTGAGCTTGGAAACAATGCTTATGTTTATAAGCTATGGATGGATTCTAGGGATGAAGTGGTTATCCAGTAAGGGGTGCCACTCTCGGTTTTGATAGGAGGGTAGTTAGACTCTTGACTAGCCTTGGTAATACCCTCGAAGTCTCGTGTAACCTTTTGGGTTCGGTCATGGTTAGTTACTTAGAATCCCTTGATGCCTTTATGGGAAATTGGAAGCCCAATCAAGTGGTGTTCGCCGATGAGACGGATGGTTTATTTCACTTATGCATGGGTTATGGAAATCACCCTAGTAAGTGCACTTGATAATCCGGTTGGCATCAGTTTACTTTCAAGAGAAAGTTCTACTATGTGGAATACCTTATGGTACGAGGTCCGAGATTCAATAGTGAATTTTGGAAAGCTCGCATGAGATCATGAGTACGCAGTCATGTTTGCGTCAAGTATTCTAGGAAAAGGATAAGTGCAGGTGGAACGAGAGGCGACGAAGGAATGAGTT
>JASFAX010002554.1:0-45500 GCA_030737875.1 Allium sativum
GTTGTTACAATCTCCCCTACTTAAAACTTCTTCGTCCTCGAAAAGGAACGGAGGTGAAAGTTGTTTAACTAATCAACTCAACTTTTATTCTGGCTTGAGTTCTTCAACTTTTCGGTTTTTGAGAACTTTCTAATTTGTCAAAAATTTGACTAACACCCTAAATTTCTGAAAAATTTCGCCATAGCCTCCTTTGTACGGGGAAGGTTTGAAAAATTTATTGGGCCATATTAGGCACCAAATAAATCAATAAAAAGCATACACAATTTTTGTGACCTATCTATGCCCAAGGGAGACGTGTAAAAAGTCGAAATCTCATACATTGCCCCAGTGTTGGAAATAAAATAATCCATGCGCCTTAATTAAAAACAAGAGAGGCGTGGATTATTGTCGTCTCCAGACCTGTGTAGGGTTTTTATTAAATCCTGCCCTGAGCACCTTTACATCTTTATTGAGTCCATAATCAATCTTCTATTCAATCTGTAATTCAGCCATTGCCATACAAGTGTCTCCCTCATATGTTAATCCAAACCTCGTCATATAAGCGCCAAATGCTTATACCGAATATGATACGATATGCTATCTTAATGATGTATGTTATGCGATGTAGTTCGTAATTTATTTGTTGTTATCCTATGGCATGGGTTTAAATTTCACCCATAACAACCATCACAACACATCCAATATCTTTCACAGCAGTTGATATACTAATAAAATTGCGCAACCAATTCATTAAGGTGCACCTGTTTGTCGGTCACACAATTTATTTCTTTACTCAATGTGAAGCCATTAACCTGCTCAACATATATATCTATATATACATACATGTCTATGTATGCAATTCCAATCAATTTTCATTTTAGTTCAATATTCGACTCGATTTAGCTAAATTTATCTTTCATTCTCTTATTGGTTTTATCATTCCAATATTTTTGTTAGTTATACTAATGATCACACAACACAACCAGCAATCAATTAGTTGATAGAATTTCAAATAATTAATTTTATATAATCAAAAATCATATTTTCAGTGTTAAATCACAATAACAAACTCTAACTAAGGTTTGGTTCTCAAACCAGTCAATTGGAAATATATAGATATCCAACTTTCGAAACTCGAACATAAATGTTGATGATGCTGCATCAATCATTAGAATCATCGCCGGGCAACTAGAGTGTGATTCTATCTACCCAGTATATTTGAGACTTCATACACACGTGGATCAAACGTATATGCAAAATCTACTCATACCCAATTGTCCAAAATCAATATAAAATAAAATACTCCAATACATATAATAAGGTATAATTTTCAAAACTAAATTCATCTTTTATAATAACACTCTTCAAACTCATTCTAGGATATTACTAACCCTATCTCTAATGAGTCATTCTTATAGGATATTACTAGTCCTATCTCTGATGAATTATTTTGTTTGGTTCTAATGTGTCTTGTTCTAGAGCTTTGTAAACCAATGCTCTTATACCAAACAGAAACGACCCGAAATCCCCCAGTCCCAGAAGAGACGGGGGAGCCCAGATTGCTTTGAGAACACGACACATCCGAAAAGAAACAATAGACCATTTCATTGCTATTACAACAATTTGCACCAGTTTACAAGAATATCAGAGTACGAATTATAATACACAGCGGAAAATATATACAATTATCAGAGAATAAGTTACATAGCAGCAGAAATTAAATGTATAAATACAATGCACACAGAAAATATATCAACTACCACAACTGAAAGAGATACACGGATACAAAGCTTTCTGAATATAACTCTAGTTGTAAACCAAGATCCTGTTAAATAGAAATCCGCAAAACTAAAACTACTAGCTGTCCGTGTGGAAAATATGGGCACCCAGAGTTTAGGTGAAACAAGCAACTCCGAGTCAGTCATGGGACTGGTGTGAGAACTAAAACAGTTACTAAACTTTTACTTTAAAATGACGGTAAATCACGGGACCACGCCGCATGTCACGGAACGGTTTACTCCTATGAATACCAGTGCATAAACAAAAACCAATAATATACATATGGATCTACAAAGCATCATACAACATGCAATTCCTCAATCTACTCATTTAGGCTTAATCCCAAATTTAGATTTTCGAAATCCAATTATCTATACAGAAATTATTCCTTTGGACTTTATTCCCCATTTCGTATTTCAAATCATTTGAAATACATATATAGCTTCATATCAAAGTAGGTTTCACTTTGGGTCTCAAACCAAAAACATTTGGAAATATGAATTCCAAAATATCACAATGCATACAAACAAGTATGCAACCAAATATCGGGAGGTTTCTCCCGTCAACAAGGCAAAGGTTCGCTTTCCTTAGTCGCTCGATATATATATGCACCTCCCACATATGGAGCAGGCTACACACTGGCCGCACACCAATTAAGGCCCTGGATCCTGCCCATACCTTTAGTCCTCAGGGTTAACCGAATCTTTAGCCACATTGTAACAACCCGGAAAATCAGAACCAATTTAAAATTTTTATTTTTGGCTACGTCAATGAATTTTTAATAATTAAAATAAATTATTTTACATAAAAACGATTTAAAATTTATTTAAATCGAAGTTAGAACGAATATATTTATTTTAATTTTAAAAGGAACTAGAAATAGCATGGTAGTTTGAAATTTTGAATATGAACTTTGACTGAATGTATAAGATTCCAAATAAAACGGATTAAAGTGAAATCAAAAATATCTGAATCTGTTTAAAAACATCTTTCCAATGAATCCGAAAAATCTAAATTTCATAGCGGGAATAAAAAGTTGCGGCCAGTTGAACATTCATAATAGTCGCTATGGAATATAGTATAATTTATAGCCCGTATAAATGGCCATTATACAAACGACCTCCATTTTTTACGAAACCATTATTATCGGATCTGGAATGTCAAATTATTGCTAAGTTTAATTTTCCAAAATTTTGGGAATTAATTTGTGAGCTAGAAAATTAAACTGTGATTCGATAGTTTCTATTGAATTTAATCGACCGTTAAAAAGGCCATTTTTCAAATGGTCTCCAAATTTGACGAAATTAATTTTGTTAGGAACGTATCTTCATAACATAGCTAGATTTATTTTTTGGGAATTTTCGGAGTCCGTATGTGGCCCCGATGAATTTAGATGTACGGTCGAATTAATTAAATAAATGATTTAAATTTTAAATTAAAGAAAACAGGCCAAAACCAATCATTTGGGCTGATGGGACCTAGCCCATTGGTTCTGGAACGGGGGCAATTTTGTGGGGACAACTTCTGTAGGACCGAAATTGGAAACGTTATAGATTTATGGGCTAAAATTCATTATTTAAGAAAATTAATATTATAATATTATAAATAGTATTCTTCCAAACCCTAATATACTGTATACAGCCGCCGCCCTTTCTTTCCAATGGCCAAAGTTCTTCCTGGCTTCATCCACTAATTTCCACTGATCTAGACTATAAAATCCTCCACTCCTTTAGACAATTTTGAAGAGATTGCTCTCCTCTACAATTCCATACGGAATTGATCAAGTTTCGTGGCATATTAGGACCGGATTTTGCACCTGAAGTGCCATCGTTTCGAGCACCGCCCACCTCTGTAGCTGCGTTCGAGTTGGCCGAAGTGGGACCCCCCCAGGTGCGCCTCTTGCTCCTCTCCGGGTGGTGATCTCTGATTGTGACGAAGCTCCTCGGTTTTGACGCAAAATCTAACCCTAGAATTGAACGAGAAGGAGAAACTTGTGGCCTTGGTTCTGTGTTGAAGAAGAAGGGTAAAAACATTTTTAATATTTTAATAATTTAATTTAAAAATTACTATCAACCTAAATTAAATCATAACTTGCTCATACTGAATCAGAATTGAACGATTTTCGAAGCGTTGCGATCATGAGCCCGAAATCCGCATTTCTACACTGAACATAACGGATTTTGAAACACCCCACCTCTGCTAAGGTCACTCACAAAGGGAATCCCTTAACTTTGGTGGAGGGTTATAGCTACAAGACATAGAAAAATTTACAAGACAGGTAAATATAAGCAGCGATAATCAACATTTATTGCACACGTGGTTCAATACAAAATCATTACAACAAATTGTCTCAAGATAACTCCCAAAACATTACACCATAATTTCTGTCTTGATTATTCAATAAAGAAGCATAAATCATAAATAAAACTACATAAATCCCCAAGTTTAGTATCCAAAAGCCATAGCCAATGTAAGAGAGTCCCAATCATACATCTACTTTCCTGAAGCTTGCGAAGAGTCTGATTAAGCTGGAGTATTCCCTCCCTGCGGACCTGGGGGGGAGGGGGAACGGAAGAAAAGAAGACGAAAGAAAATGGGTCAGACAATAAGTCTGGTAAGTTCAGTTATTACTAGTATTTAAACAAGGAAAGGGATCATGACAGCAATAACAGAACATAGTACAATACCCTAATATAAGATAAGATGAACATGTGATCGTACCCATTACTATAGCCTCTGCACCTACTAACCATTGGTTCAACCAGCCCCACGCATTCATAACAAACGATCCCCTTAATGATCGGCTCCTACTCGCATGCATTCATATCCTGTGTCATTTGACTCTGCTTGACTGTAGCTACCTGTGCTAGTCCCACCATGGGGTGTATCAGTCCCTCTGGTGGCAACCCGACACGATTTAAGATGCACGGTGTATACTACTGATGCCCAGTGCCTGCTTTTTCCGCTCCGGAGTACGTGCATGCCCATACTCCGTCGGAACCTACACTGACGCACCAACTGCCGACGTTTTTGACTGCTCATAATCAGCCTAGTAATCGTGCCCCACCCTGCCTAGTTCAGGGTACCATGATACATCTTTGTGGGTTACTTCTTAAATGGGTCCCCGTTACTAGGGTTTTCTAATCAACATGTTTATATGGTTAAGTGTCCAAGTTTACCTAACCCCACCCATCAGTTTAGTTAACATGTTGAATCGGTTAAGTGTTTCCCTAATTGACTTAACCATACCAATCCTGACTTAGCTTTAATTTATTCATTAAAGCACGAACCATTCACATTAGACAGGTCTTGTTGTGGTCACTGGATTTGCCGGTCGGTTCCGGGCAGTTTTACACCACAACTCAGTCTAACCTCGGGTCCTTTTTTGGGCTTGATGCACTAACCACCAACATTAGACAGGTCTTGTTGTGGTCACTGGATATGCCGGTCGGTTCTGGGCAGGTTTACACCGCAACTCAGTCTAACCTCGGGTTAGGCATATTCGTTTTTTCTAAATTCACATATTATATATATATATCTAATTCTTTATGTAAATTAATTTTAATTTACTCATGCCATAATTATCCTTTCGATTATTGCTCACAATAAATGGTATATCCAATATACCATTTTATGAACAAACCTATGCCATGAAATTTTCATGTTTTCCCGTCGCTATCCCGGTGGAACGTACGCATGAATCACATAAAGTATTGGGCTAGTAAATTAGCCCAAACCCATAAACAAAAAGGGGTAATAAACAAGGGACATGAAATAAACATAAAATAGCATACATTTAACTTATCACATGTAACTTGGCATAGATGTATCATTAACTTAACTAAACAGGTAAAGGTGAACTTGTGACTAAGTTGGATCTTATTATCATGTAAACTTGATATGGGTCTAACATGGAGGTTTAACATATAAACACAATTTTAAACCACAATTTAGCATACTAACTTATGTATGTCAAAACATAAGAAAGCTACTATAAACATATTTAAATCACAACTTAGCATGATAACTTATGTGCGTTTCAACATAAGAGAGCCACTATAATCATATTTACATCACAACTTAGCATGATAACTTATGTGTTAAAACATAACTTAGCATGATAACTTATGTGTTAAAACTTAAGAGATCTACAAATCCAATCTTGCAACATAAATAGATTCAACTTTAACATAGTTCTAAATATTCATGAATGTTGATCTAACATGTAAGCATGAGATTTAGATCATAAACTTGCAAGTAACCACCAAATTATAACATGACATGTCTCACCATTCAGTTGGCATAATAAGTTCATTACTCAATCATAATAGATCCCAATACATACAATAGGGTATGTTCATCACCACAAACATATAGACATGGTCGATCGCAACGGTAATTTTAAGATACATGAGAATCAAACTTTATTATCTTATACATAAGCATCATTCCATATTCGAGTTACAACATGCCATGATTTCATTTTAAAAGAACATTTAAATCTACGTAATAACCAACTTACAAACTAAAAGGAATTCTTGATTTCTGAAATCTGAATACTGAAATTGGAGATGCGCGCCTTTGATGAAGGTCGTTGAATTAGATTAGTTTTAATTTGATTTTGATGGAGGCTTTTAACTCGCTTCTGAACTGAAAACGGTGACGACTACTCCAAGTTCTCTACTAACGGCATGACAGTTCCAGGATTATTTTTGTTTGATTTTAGGTTGAGTATTGAGTTGTTTATATAGAATTTCAATTTAATTATAGTCGTCTGATGAACCTAGAGTTAACCACATCCATTCAGACCAGATCAGGACTGTCCAGAAACCCTAGTGACTCAGCAGCAAGTCATCAGTCATCAAAATTCAGATCTGGCCAGGGGGGCAGGTTGACCTCTTGGTGGGGAGGTCGACACTAGGGTCGACCCCCTGGTCGACCTGGGTCCTGGGCGGGAATTCCCCCGCCCAGCCCACTTCTGACTTTTGTTTTGAATTTGAATCCGGTTTTGAGCTATTTGAGTTTATTTGAATTTCTGAAACTTCTGAAGGCCATAACTCCTTCATACGAAGTCCAATTCACGCAAACTCGGACTCTACCTCAAGAAGAATTACGAGATGAACGCAACGGCGTAACCCGTTTCCCTTAATTCTCAAATTTGAAATTAAGTATTGTTTAATTCATTACTATAACGTTAACAGAAAATACGGGTGTTACAGATTTAAAGCAGATCAAAATTTGGACAAATTTCAGATCAGAATCATTCGTATTTAAACGACTGTGAGAAAACTATTTATTTCTTCTTTTTTAAATAATTAGAAATAATTTTGATTTTGTTATCACCAATCCATAGTTAATTCCTACTTGTTATGACTCATGATTTGATCTATGCTGGATGTAGTATGTAGATCTGGTTGTTTGGTGATATTTTGTGGTGATAAAATTATTAAAGCATATATTGTGTTGTGATGAAATAGTTAAACACATATAAATCATTTTGTTGTACTAAATTGAGTGAAACAAAAATATATAATTTTGTTTAGATAAAATGATCAAATTAGAATCGTTGGACAAAATTCATCATTTTGTTAGTTAAAATAGTGAAACCAAGAATTATCCCTTTAGGGTTTATTAGAATAGTTGATTAAAAGAATTATCATGTTGTTGTTTGGAATAATTGGACCAAACTTGTCATTTTTGTCAAAGTGGAACCATTTGACAAAAATTATCATTTTTGTCAAAATTAGAATAGTTGCATTGGAATTTTCATTTTTGTTTAAATAAAATTGGTCAAAAAAAATGAACATTTTTTTTAAATCAGATTATTATAAAAGAAAAATGCGAAATATCAATTTTTGTCTATTTGTGGAATTAGAATTTTCAACAAATATGAAACATCAAATTTTGTCTATTTGTTGAAAAAGAATTTTCAACAAATAGGAAACATCAAATTTTGTCTACTTGTTGAATTAGAATTTTCGACAAATGGGAAACACCATTTTTTGTCAATTCGTTGAATCAGAATTTTAAACAAATAGGAAACATCAATTTTTGTCCATTCGTTGAATTAGAAATTTCAACAAATATGAAACACCAATTTTTGTCATTTTGTTGAACTAGAGTTTTCAACAAAAATGAGATATCAAATTTACCATTGTGTTGAACAAGAAGTGTCACCAAAAATGAAATATCAACTTTTGTACATTTTGTTGAATTGAAATAGAATTAAGAACATGTTCATGTTTTAAATAAAAACATGATTACATTAGAAATTCACATTTTAATGTCTAGAATAAAATATAGAAAAATACTCATGTTTTAATATGAAAACATGTTTTACATTAAAAATTCACTTTTTAATGTAATGTTAGAAGTTAGACAAATATTCATGTTTTAAAATAAAAACATGTTTCACATTGAAAATTCACTTTTTAATTTAATGTTAGAAGTTAGACAAATATTCATGTTTTAAAATGAAAACATGGTTTACATTAAAAATTCACTTTTTAATGTAATGTTAGAAGTTAGACAAATATTCATGTTTTAAAATGAAAACATGTTTTACATTAAAAATTCACTTTTTAATATAATGTTAGAAGTTAGACAAATATTCATGTTTTAAAATGAAAACACGTTTTACATTAAAAATTCACGTTTTAATGTAATAATAGAAGTTAGACAAATATTCATGTTTTAAAATGAAAATATGTTTTACAATAAAAATTCATTTTTTATGTAATGATAGAAGTTAGACAAATATGCTTGTTTTAAATTAGAAACATGTTTACATTAAAAACATTGTTTTTAATGAAATGAATGAATCACTAGAAAATGTTCATTTTTAAAACAAAGGCATGTTAACATTAAAAATATCATTTTTTTATAAAAGAATGATTCATATGAAAATTGTTCATAGTTGAATAAAAGTGTTGAAACATTAAAATCATATTTTTTATGTAAAGAACGAGTCATATGAAATATTGACTGTTTAAATAAAAATGTTGCAACATTAAAAATTCCATTTTTAATGTAAAAGTGATTTAGTAGAAAACATATGTTTGAGAATATTTGTAGGTTAAAATATTATTTTTAACATGCTAGGAAGAAGAAAAATGAAAATATCGCTTTCATACATTTTGTTTAAAAATAGAATTATTAACAAATTGAAAACATCAAAATATGTATAGTAAAATTTCACTTTTATTTGCAATGCATATATTAGAATTTATATGCATAGTTAAATGACACTTTTATTTGCAATGCATATATTAAATTTATATGCATAGTTAAAATGACAGTTTTATTTGCAATGCATATATTATATCGCAATGCATATATTAGTATTTATATGCATATTCATTGACAATATGTACATTAGAATCTGAATGAATTATTTTATTGTAAAAACATTCACTGAAAACTTTATACAGATAAAACATTCCCTTTTGATTTGTTAAAGTTAAAAATAGAAATACAAATAAAAAGTAGCTTTTTATTTGTCATTGACTCAGATGTCATTTAAGTGAAATATATTTCGTTTGGCATGATGAATATGTAGATATAATACGCTAATAAATACATTCTTTTATTTGGCATGTTAAACATGCTAAAGGAATCATCGAATGGTTTATATTTATATATAATTATATATGTAAATTAAAATTAAAATTAAATGAATCATTCACGGTAGTTCGCGTTTCGGAATCGTAACTTTAAACGATTATACCGATGGATCCGACCGTTGGATTTCCCAAAACTGGAACTGTTAGGACCACTTTGGGAAGATCTTTCCAACAATATAAACTTTGTTAAAATCCAGCAGTTATATTTCGAGATAAGTGTAAATCAAATTTTAATAAAAACAACGCCAGGGCCGCCTATTGACCCGGAGCGTCGCTAAATTAATTTATCTATTTTTATATAAATAAAAATAGCGATAAATCGTCATTAAATACAATTAACGATATGAAATGGTTTAAAATTATATTTACGCGAGAATCATTTGAAATGACCGAGTTCAATCTCATTTCAAATGATTATACGATGATTTAAATCTAAGATATTGAAGACGGCGTTTGAAGACCGACGATCTTCACATCGAATGGATAACTACTGGTGCCCGGCATTGGTTAGCTCACAGTAAAGGGTTGTAGTGGTAGTTATCCTGACATACTTGTTGATTTCCCGGATAAGCGATCACCTCTATTCTGTATTGGACATATGGGACGAGGAATAAGGTGTCCCTGGCTTTGTTCAAACCCAGAATGGACTTGTAAATGGATGTGTGTCCGACATTGGAATTCATTTCATGTAAATTGATTTCTATTTAATATATATCTGTTGGTGGCTGAGAATTTATTCTCTTGCTTAACACCCTTCTCTGAGACGCATGAGCTCAAAGGTTATATATTGGTAGTTATCGTTCGCATGGCGTGAACTGTCAATGTGACATGCCAATATGCAAGTGATCAAGGCTTTTGTTGAAAAGCAGAGCCTGGTGGATGATGATCAAAGCATAGCCTATTTCGGCATAGCTTTGTGAATAATGTTACCTCACGGGCCTCGAACGCCGGTAAGAGTCAGAAACGGGACAAGGAAACGCAGGGTGTGCACACGTTTCTTTCTAGCTAGAAGTGGTATTAGGCTTTTGCAAGCCCTGACATTTTACTTACGTGGTTGATGGAATGAGGCGCCTCGGATTTATTAGTCGACAGTGACCATTTTATAGGTTCAATAGGACCGGGAAGCGTGTGTTCAGGCATAACTAATCCACTAAAGTATTTGTGGACTGGCCTTGCAGGATCCAAGGGTTTCCTATAGGTGTGATCCTGGGACATTAGTAGAGTGTCTTGAATCGGTAGGAGATTGTTCCTAGCCTTGACTCATAATGGAAACCCTATTTCCAATACGATATTACGGTTTTGATTGTAAAGCAATATATGGCGACATAGTATATGGTAGCTATGCCATCTAGGACTGATACATTTACTTTGCAGTATTGTAAAACTGATTAGACACTAATAATAATATTAAAATATTATTTTCCACGTATCAAGCATGTCTGATCATTATAAGGTAAAACTTATCCTCCGGTTTGCGTTGCATTGTGTGATACGACTTGAGTCTTATAATGATTTCATTTTCTAAAAAAGCATTGCATTGTTTTTGTATAAAAATTTATTAAACTTATGCACTGGCAATCCAATGGAGTAAACCTGTTCCGCGATAGCGGTGTGGTCGTGTGATTAGCCATATTGTTAGTTAAGAAAGATTTCTCATACCAGTCCCATGATTAACTCCTAGCTTGTTTCGCTTTGCAAACTCAGTTGCCCTCTTTTCCCACGGGCAGCCAAGTGACAGGTTTAGGTATGGATACATTCTGGATTGGAGCTTGCTTAAGGAAAGAAGTTGAAGATCATTTTTTCTTTTTATTGCCTTTGAGACATTTATACATTATTGATCTATGATGTATTTTTTGGAGTTGAGGCTTATTTCTTTTCGTTGAGACTTATTTCTTTTTGTTGAGACTTATTTCTTTTTGTTGAGACTTCTATTTGCTAAGTGTATCCTGCAACTGTGCACTCTGATGTCTTTGATGTGTTATGATGTTGATGACATTCCTATTTCCGCTGCAATAATTTATGTGTTATGATGTTATTTGAGATCAGCTATTGTTGTAATTATGTTATGCTCCTATGATTATCCTTGCTTTCATACTATGGAAGTTTGTGGTCGTCGCAGTTGGTATCAGATCTAAAGGTTAACCTTAGCTTCGGAGTATAACATTTTTAAAACAATTCGTCTTGATAGAATCAGTAGTATTCTAAGACGAGTAGGTCATTAGAGATAGGATTAGTCATGTCCTAGAATGAGCACAGCAGAATAGCACATATTAATCAGTCATTACATGATTATCATCTTTCCATATGTCTCTACTTTTAACCTTTCCTTTAAGATTTTCATTTCTGTTAGTCTGACTCTTTCCTTGATGGTACAGAACTAACTAGAAAATGAGCATTAGAGCGAGAGCTAGAGCCCGAGGTAGAGGTGGGGCAAGAGGACCAGCAAGAGATGAGACTCCCACTGCTCAGGTGCAGCCCACTCCCGAGGCTGTAACACCACCTCCACCCCCATAACCTTTTGACTTGGATAAAGTAGCTAAGAAGTTCAAAAATTTTGGGGGCGTATCCTTTACCGAGCGAGAGATAGTGATTGAGGCATAGGCATGGCTAAAGAACTACGAGAAAATATTTGGAGGCCTGGAATTGGAAGACCACCGCAAGCGCTTTTTGGCATCATGGCTGTTGAATGAAGAGGCTGAAAATTGGTGGGATCCAGTCAAAATTGGCAATAATGAGGCCGACATGCCTTGGGCCTGATTCAAAGAACTCTTCAACGATAAGTTTATCCCTCCGCAGGAAGTAGAGCGGCTCCACGATCAATTTGCCAATTTGCAGCAAGGAGATATAACTATTTCAGAATATGTATGGAAGTTCTTAGAACTCTCACGCTATGCTCTAGAATTAGTTCAGGAACCAGTGTAGAAAAACAAGAAATTCATTAATGGCCTCTCCAAGAAATATCTGAACAGAGTCACAGCTCATATCAAGCTCCCCTTTAATGAAGTGATCGAGATGGCTTGCCACTATGAGGACAATGGCAGAAATGCACAACAGGAGCGTGAGAAGAATCAGAATACTAACAAAAGAAAGCAAGCTGACAGGAAACCAGATGCGAGCAATTCTTCTACCGCCAAGCCTCAAGGGAAGAAAAGAGACAAATCCAAGGTGAAATGCTTCAATTGTCAGAAGATGGGGCACTTTGACTATGAATGCCGAGCCCCGAAGAAACCAAGAAGGAATGAATCTGGACCCAATCAGAATAGCGGACAGAATTCTCATGGCCCCAGGGAATGCTTTAATTGCCACAAGCCTGGGCATCTTATCAGAAATTGTCCGTTGCTAAAGAAAACTGAGGTGGCTCATATCTATGATGGAGCAGCTGCACCAGCTTCTTCCAAGTGAGCAGGTAAATCCGATGTTTTAGGAGGTACTCTTAATATTAAGAACATTCCTATTACAGTATTGTTTGACATTGGTGCATCAAGAAGTTTCATTTCTAGTGACACGATTAAAAAGCTAAAACTGAAAGCAAGAAAACTTAAAGAATTGATTAGATCCCATAGTCTGATAGGAGGTTCACTTATTCTCGATCAGTATTGTAGAGTGTCTGTTTCTTTTTCCTATTTCCAATTCCCTTTTAATTTGGTCGTCATGAATTTCTCCGGGTATGATATCACACTTGGAATGGATTGGCTAACAAAGTATGAGGATGAGTTACTATGTGCTGAAAGAGTAGTCAAAATTAAAACAAATTCGGAGATATTATTGCTATACCATGCCACGGCTCAGCCACAGATAGGAAAGAATTCTGGTCTTCTCTAGAAGTCACTCCTGATTCTATTGAGGATATTCCTGTCGTCAGAGATTATGCAGATGTATTTGAAGAAATTGATAGCTTACCCCCACGAAGAGAAATCGACTTCAAGATTGACTTGGTTCCTAATGCAAGGCCCGTTGTACATCTTATTCGGAGAATGACACTGAAAGAAAAAGTGGAGCTAAGCAATCAAACTAAACAGCTTTTGTGGAAGGGTCTGATCAGGCCTAACTTCTCAAATTGGGGTGCAGCAGTGGTGTTTGTCCCAAAGTCAGACCGTACCCTTAGACTATGTGTGGACTACCATGACCTCAATAAGCAAAAACTGAAAAATAAATATCCACTGCCACATATCGATGATCTGTTGGATTGCTTTAATGGAGCGCAAGTATTCTCTAGGATGGACCTAGCTACAGGTTTCCATCAGTTACGCATTGCCGAAGAATGTGTTCCTTTGACCGCTTTCAGAAGGCCAGACTTATTCTATGAATGGCTAGTAATGCCCTGCGGTTTATGTAACGCTCCAGCATACTTTGTCGATCTGATGAACAAAGTATTCCAAGATGTTTTAAATAAATTCACGCTGGTGTTCATCGATGACATCCTGATCTTTTCTAAATCCACTACTGAGCACGAAAAGCATCTGAAAGACGTCTTGGAGATTTTGCGAAGGAATGTGTTGAAAGCCAAATTCTCTAAATGCATATTCTGGCAAGAAGAGGTGAAATTCCACGGCCATGTTGTATCAAAGAAAGGCATTTTAGCAGATCGAGGAAAGATCTCAGCCATCTAAGATTGGAAGCAGCCTAGCACTCCTACAGAAGTCAGAAGTTTCTTAGGACTGGCTGGCTATTATCGGAAATTCATTAAAGATTTTTCGAAATTATCTTGTCCATAGACGAAGCTGACTAAGAAGCATACAAAGTTCATTTGGACACCCAAATGTGAGGCAGCTTTCCAAGAGCTGTAATTGAGTTTGACCACTGCACTAGTGTTGACCATTATAGATGGCAATCAAGATTTGAAAGTTTGGACAAATGCGTCTGTAGAAGGTTATTCCTTTTATCTAATCAAACATGTCAGAAATGACATTTTTAATGACAAATCTTATTTTAACATGTTATCCTTCTTATCTATTTAAGGTATTGGTGCGGTGCTAATGCAAAGGGACAAAGTAGTTGCATATGCTAGCCGTCAATTGAAACCGCATGAGAAGAAATACCCCACTCATAATCATGAGTTGATGGCCATCGTATTTGATCTAAAGATATGGAGGCACTATCTCTTGGGTAAGAAGTTCGAACTGTATACTGATCACAAATCCTTTAAGTAACTGTTCACCCAAAGAGATTTGAACTTGAGGCAGCAACGTTGGGTTGAATTTCTTGCGGCCTATGACCTGGACATCTTATATACTCCAGGGAAAGCCAATGTGTAGCTGATGCACTCAACAGGAAGAATACGACCAACACCAATCTTATCCTCGCCAATCTCATTATTACACCTTCCTTGATTGATAAGATCTCTGCTCTTTAGAAGAATGATGAATTTATTCAGAGAATTAGCAAAAGAGTTAGGGAAGGCGAACCCACGAGTTTCCAGATAGACGACAAAGGGGTTCTGAGGCTGCTAGGCCGAATTTGTGTACCGAACCTTCCTGAGCTCAAAAAGGATGTAATGGATGAATGTCACAAATCTAAGCTCAGTATTCATCAAGGGTTGAGAAAGATGTATCATGACCTCAAGCGCACATTTTGGTGGAGATCTATGAAGAGAGACATTTCCATATATGTTGCTAGATGTCCCACCTGCCAGCAAGTTAAAAGCGATCAGCAGAAGCTTGCTGGATTGTTGCAACCGCTAGAGGTTCCAGGTTGGAAGTGGGACCAGATTTCTATGGATTTTATTGATGGCTTGCCCAGGACTAGAAAAGGGAATAACAGTATATGGGTGATTGTAGATCGCTGCACAATGACTGCCCATTTTATCCCTGTCAAATCTAATAGAACAGCTCAAAGTCTGGCGCAGCTTTATTTCAGAGAGATTGTCAGACTACATGGAGTTCCCAGTAGCATCGTTAGTGATGGCGAACGGGGTCATCCCTAAGATTTAATTAGCTTAGAGTATTATATTGACGAATATATCCAATCGATGTCAGTTTGAACGTAGAATTATAATATAATAAAAATAGAGCTTGAAATGGCGCGGCAGTTCGCTATTTGGCGATTTGAACTTCAACTGAATATACAGGGTTCGTTTTAAATCGGATTTCTGTGAAACAAGAAACGTGTGGAGCTGGTGGAGTATATCTTTCTAGCGGAAGAGAAATATTGGGATTTCGTCTTGTAGATTTTGATTTACGACCAAATCAAATTTCAGAAAAGTCGCTGTGGAAATCCTTTATAATTTGCGACGCTTTATATACGTTATAAATAGATTTTCAGTATAAACTGAATATCGAGATAATCTGGAATCTGAAATATCAAGCTATAAATTCTGATATGATATTCTAGAGCTGTACGATATCATATGTGAAGATATACGATAATATAAATTTATTTATATTTAATTTAATTATATTTATATATTTAAATGGGTCATTCAGAGCATTTAAAATAGCCGGTTTTGTAAACGAAGTCGGAATTCGACAAAACTAATTTTGTTGGATCCGCAATGTTAAATTATTGCTAGATGTCAGTTTCCGTGATTTTTAGAGTTAACGTGTGGCCATATGGATTTTTAGAGCGAAAAACAATCAGTATTTTGACGGTTAAAAATATGCTGTGTGAGCAAACGGAGTCGGAATTCGATGAAACCAGTTTCGTTGGGTCCGCAATGTCGAGCTCTAGCCACATGTCATTTTTCATGATTTTTGGGTATTGTATGTGATCACAGGAATTTTCAAAGGACGTATACAAATAGCATTTGATTAAAATGATTAAAATAATTAATACAAAAATATTAATTCCACTCTATAAATACACCACATATTCCTTAAACCCTAAATTTTATTTCATTCTGGTCAACGACGTTTTATCCGCCGTTCTTTTCCTCACTCAGTAAAAGTTCTTCCTCTTCGTAAATCCATATAAAATCAATGGAAATTCGTAAAATCATGGGATAAGTGTAAATGAGTTGCTTGTGTGATTCTCTACATCCTGATAGTCACGTTGGTGGGTTCAGTGGAGTTTTCCGTCGATTCATTTATTTACAGCAAACCTAGGTTTACGGTTTTGGCGAAAATAAGGCATCGATTCAAACTTTCGAGTTCACATATAGATTGAGGAGATCGATTTAAGCTTGCAGGCAAAATATGGGTGGGTTCGGTGCTTAAAGATGTCGATCGAAATATGAGGGAGCTGTGCTGCTGTCAAACGCGAGGAGCATGTTTGCACGGGATTTACTCGTGGCGATTGAGTTCTGCGAAAATGATGTAGGAGGGTTGAACTCGCGATAACATGAGATTCAGTGAAGAGTTTGGATTTAATCATGGATAAAAGATGGAGTATGGATGGAGTAATGTTTCGGTAATGGCTGTGAAGGGAACGAACGGGTGTTTGGGGAAGGAGAATTAAGCGGGTGGGCTTGAGAAAATTATTGGGCCGTTGGAATTAAATTGGGTGAGGCCCAATTATTTAATTCAAATGAAGTTAGTTTTATTTTAAATATAGTATAAACTTGTAAACCTTATAACTTGATCATATGTTAACGGAATTCAGCGAAACAAGATCCGTTAGGATCGTATGGACGGACACTACCCAATGAGACTGACTGGAAGTGGTTTGGGGCTCGTATGAATTTATGGCGAAATAAATTGTTTGATTCAAATCAAATAACAGTTTATCGTTCTTTAACGATGAACTGCCAAAGTGAGTAAAACTCACCAACTCTGAACAGTTATATTTTTATAACGTACTTTTAGAACTGTTAGATATTGATTGAATGTTGTGTGTAGATTGGTTGATTGAACTACTAGTCAGTTAGTTGAAATTATATATATACCATTAAATATATATGTTGATGTTGCTTATCAGAACATTTCATACTGAAATGAAGTTGATGTTAATTATATGGTTTAACATCTGTGATGCAGTGGAACAGGTTGGAGGGACACAACTGGGTTCCTCAATATGTAGAATACTATTTTGTTTCATATACTGTGATGTATGATGTGATATATAATCTGTTATTGATTGTATATGGTTGGATGATATTGATCACCGTGATTGGGTATTTAAATACCATAAGGAATACTGAATATAGAAAGAGGAATTTTCAAAGAGTTATTGAAAATGAATTATTTATAAATCGAAGGTTTTTATAAAGGAAATATATGTTAGAAAACAAATCGAATTGAAAGGAAATATTTGTTAGAAAACAAATTGGTTTTTTAAAGGAAATTATTTGCAACGGAATAGGATGTTACAAAAAGGAAACCGTTATTTAAAAGGAAATCTTTTTAAATGGATAAACGTTTAAAAAGGGGAATCTTTATAAAGTAGGAGTTATCAAATAGAGTCAAAGAAGAGTTAATCGAATTTAGTTATTCGAAGAGTTAATCGAAATTTAGTATTCGAAGAGTAAATCGAATATTAGTTATTCGAATAAGAAGTTAATCAAATGGAGTTAAAGAAATAGAGTTAAGCAGAATTAGAAACTGACTGAAAATTAGTTGAGTTGAACGACCTTTTGAGTATCGATCTGATGTTGGTTTTGGCCTTTGGGGTTTATACTTAGGAAGTTGTCCTCTTACTAGTTTACAGTTAGAGTCTGATAGATGTGGAAGAATAGTGATATGTAAGTATGAGATGGAAATGTTTTTTCCAATGTTAATAACGTATATTTTCTTAATGTAGAAAATAAGGATATATATATATATGTTTGATGACTGGATCGATAATTCCATTTGGAATTTAGATCGTTGTTTGTACACCGATATGTTTTCATTGATAGTTAAATCACAGACTATCAAAGTTTGACCATTTTAACGTTGTTAATATGGAGAGACCGGTTGGATTCTTATCCAAAGAACCACTCTGTATTGGCATAAGCGTTGCGAATCATATTTGCCAAAGATAATTAAAGACGGAATAAAGTGCAAGGGCTATTGTATAAGTCTTAGATAACAGTTCCTAAGATGGATATACTGAATAGTGCCTTCGGTTTGTCCAGCCCCAGGACAACTTGTATGGACGAAGGTCTGACAGAGTATATCTAGTAGATAACGTAAGTTGATCGTTTCAAACGTATTTACGTTGGTAGCGGACGAATTCGTTTCTCTTAGCTTATACCCTGGTATTTTTGGGAAATTCAATTTGTGATTTAGAGGGTATGACTATGTGACATTCTAAGTGAATAAAGATGTGGTATGTGAAAAGATAAGCGTAGCTTCTCGCCTCACATCCGGTAAATGACAGAAATCGGGCAGGCAGCATGGCTAAGTCGGTCGCACCGAAGCAGGGTGTATAATCACCCCTCTAGAGAATATTCATTTGCTTCTATAATCTATCAATGCTGTCCCATATATATATACGGGAACGGTTGCTGATCCCAACCGTTGGTAATGTACATTCGATACACTTAAGCGAAATGAGTGGTCGGTCATGTGTGGCTGAGTTACAAGATGTTCTTGTTGAAATCCAGTGTATCGTTCCTAGAGTACACTGATCGGAAGGTGGTTCCATACCTTGTCATAGTTGGAAATCCATTACCCAATATGTGCTTTCGGTTTTGATTGTATACTATACATGTAGAATGTGAGATGAAAGCGTTTCTGCTAGATGATTAATATATTGTGGCTGATAGACATTATTATAATATCAAAAGGTTTTTGATATAAAGATATTTTGGATTCTCATAAGGGAAAAAACCGTTCCGTTATACGGCGTGGTCTTATGAGATATCGTTTACTTGTTCAAACTAATTTAAACTGTTTTACTCATACCAGTCCCATGACTGACCCGGAGTTTATTTTGTTTTGTTTCCCTAAACTCTTGGGTGCCTAAATTTGTATGGGCAGTCAAGTAGTCGGGATTTACAGATATACTTGAAGAGCTGGAGCAAGAGGCTTCAGGATCATATAGCTATAGCTTATTTCTGCTGTGTTGTAAGTGTTGTACTCTGATAAGTGCTATTGTATACATAACTGTTATATTTCAAAAGCTATGTTATATTTTATTCGTTCCGCTGTGAGATTCGTGTTTACTCTGATGATGTTCTTCTTCTTCTTCTTCTTCTATTCTGTTAGTTCTATCTTATCTATCCTCACCTTCTATCTTCTTTCTATTAATTTCTTGAATTTCCAATACAATTTGTGGTTGGACTTGTGTTATTTGGTCAGCTCAAATTGGTCTGGATTTTCGGGTCATTACAGTTGGTATCAGAGCTTCAGTTAAGAATTACCTTGGCTCTGTGGCGTGACTTGGTAGAGATAGGGTTGTAATACCTTAGATTGAGTTTGAGTGTATATATACGAGTGAGTATTTTTATTTGATATAAAAATGGTTTTATATTGTAGAGATTCATTGGTTGAGTTGTTTATGAATTATGGTCGATCGGTTTGATCCACTGTATCGGTAGGGGTTTATAAACACTTGAATACGATGGACCGAGACAATATGGATATGTGATATATTATCATATATAGGTTGTGATTATAATCGAGTAAGATTATAACATGTTTATTGGTTAAATATAACCAATCAGAATTCATATAAGTGAAATACGTGAAATCAGATGAGTTAAATCTAAATTTAAATCAGAATTGGAATTTAAAATCCCAGAAATGGGAAAGGTGTTTGTAAATGAATCTGGATTTAATATATGTGAATTTTAAGATCCTGGGAGATTTTAAATTGTTTACAACATGGTAAAAGGATATTTGGAATCGATTTCAAAATGGCAATATTCAGAAATGGTTTTGAAAGTTGACATATTATTGAACTCACTTCTGTAGCTGGAAAATAAACTCTGAACTATAGCATCATCAGTGTTCATCTTCGAGTGGTAAGTGACGGATTGCTACCAAAGAAATTATTTTTGAAATTGTCTAGAAAATCAAGTTGTTTGAAATCCAAAAAGGAATAGTTGGTTTTAGTAAAGCAAAACTGTTTAAAAACTCCCGAAACAGATTATTTGAATAAAATTAAGTTAGAGAAATTTGTGAAAGAAAATTTGAAATTGAAAATAAAGCCAGTCCAGTGGTAATTGAATTGGATTGGTAGGTTAAGAGTTTGGAATCGAGGATGGAACTCGAATTGGAAATGTTATTGTGGTTTGGATATAAGCGAATAATTGGTTGAGATGACATTGGTATATGTGGGTTGATAACAGGTGAAAGTGATAAGGTTGATATGCCCGACAAAAAGGTACGAGTTTATATTTGATATAAGCATGAGATTTATGAGCCGAATTGGCAAGCCGCTTGGCTGTTTGATTTTCTTTTGGGTTGGAGAATGCCTGGAGAGGCGAGTTGTGGTTTTACCAATAGGGTTGTACAAAGGAGATTATGGCGAAATTTTCCGAAAATTTAAAGTGTTAGAAAATTTTCCGAATTTTTGAAAAATTTATTTAGTCGGAATGAATAAATATTTTAGTCGATATTAATTGGTTTAGTTGAAATCAGAAATAAGGGGTAAACAAATCTTAGGAATTCCAATAGATAGGGTCGTCCTCTACCTTAGCAATTTCGAGGACGAAAATATTTTTAAGTGGGGAAGAATGTAATGACCCGCATTGTTAGCCATGGAATAATTAATTAATTTAATTATTTAAATAATGATTTAGAGATTTAAATCGTCGTTAATTAAATAATAGTGAATATTTAATTTAATTAAATAATAGAATAATAGATTTAATTCAGAAATAATCAAAAATATTGGAAATCACAATATTCTGTGAACGGGGTCATCCCTAAGAATTAATCAGCTTAGAGTTGAATTATATTGACGAATATATCCAATCGACGTCAGTTTGAATGTAGAATTATAATATAATTAAAATAGAGCTTGAAATGGCACGACAGTTCGCTATTTGGCGATTTGAACTTCAACTGAATATACAGGGTTCGTTTTAGATCGGATTTCTGTGAAACAAGAAACGTGTTGTGTTGGTGGAGTATATCTTTCTAGCGGAAGAGAAATATTGGGATTTCGTCCTATAGATTTTGATTTACAACCAAATCAAATTTCAGAAAAGTCGCTGTGGAAATCCTTTATAATTTGCGACGCTTTATATACGTTATAAATAGATTTTCAGTATAAACCGAATATCGAGATAATCTGGAATCTGAAATATCAAGCTATAAATTCTGATATGATATTCTAGAGCTATATGATATCATATGTGAAGATATACGATAATATAAATTTAATTATATTTAATTTAATTATATTTAAATATATTTATATATCTAAATGGGTCATTCAGAGCGTTAAAAATAACCGGTTTTGCAAACGAAGTCAGAATTCAACAAAACTAATTTTTTGGATCCGCAATGTTAAATTATTGCTAGATGTCAGTTTCCGTGATTTTTAGAGTCAGCGTGTGGCCGTACGGATTTTTAGAGTGAAAAACAGTCAGTATTTTGACGGTTAAAAATACGCTGTGTGAGCAAACAGAGTCGGAATTCGATGAAACCAGTTTTGTTGGGTCCGCAATGTCGAACTCTAACAACATGTCAATTTTCATGACTTTTGGGTATTGTATGTGATCACAGGAATTTTTAAAGGACGTATACAAATAGCGTTTGATTAAAATGAATAAAATAATTAATATAAAAATATTAATTCCACTCTATAAATACACCACATATTCCTTAAACCCTAAAATTTATTTCATTCTGGTCAACGACGTTTTATCCGCCGTTCTTTTCCTCACTCAGTAAAAATTCTTCCTCTTATTAAATCCATATAAAATCAATGGATAACCATAAAATCATGGGATAAGTGTAAATGAGTTGCCTGTGTGATTCTCTTCATCCTGGTAGTCGCGTTGGTGGTTTCGGTGGAGTTTTCCGTCGATTCATTTATTTACCGCAAACCTAGGTTTACGGTTTTGGCGAAAATAAGGCATCGATTCAAACTTTCGAGTTCACATACAGATTGAGGAGGTCGATTTAAGCTTGTAGGAAAAATCTGGGTGGGTTCGGTGCTTAAAGATGTCGATCGAAATATGAGGGAGTTGTGCTGCTGTCGAACGCGAGGAGCATGTTTGCACTGGATTTACTGATGGCGATTGAGTTCTGCGAAAATGATGTAGGAGGGTTGAACTCGCGATAACGTGAGATTCAGTGAAGAGTTTGGATTTAATCATGGATAAATGATGGAGTATGGATGGAGTAATGTTTCGGTAATGGCTGTGAAGGGAACGAACGGGTGTTTGGGGAAGGAGAATTAAGCGGGTGGGCTTGAGAAAATTATTGGGCCGTTGGAATCAAATTGGGTGAGGCCCAATTACTTAATTTAAATGAAGTTAGTTTTATTTTAAATATAGTATAAACTTGTAAACCTTATAACTTGATCATATGTTAACGGAATTCAGCGAAACAAGATTTGTTAGGATCGTATGGACGGACACTACCCAATGAGACCGACTGGAAGTGGATTGGGGCTCGTATGAATTTATGGCGAAATAAATTGTTTGATTCAAATCAAATAACAGTTTATCGTTCTTTAACGATGAACTGCCAAAGTGAGTAAAACTCACCAACTCTGAACAGTTATATTTTTATAACGTACTTTTAGAACTGTTAGATATTGATTGAATGTTGTGTGTAGATTGGTTGATTGAACTACTAGTCAGTTAGTTGAAATTATATATATATATATATATACCATTAAATATATATGTTGATGTTTCTTATCAGAACATTTCATACTGAAATGAAGTTGATGTTAATTATATGGTTTAACATCTGTGATGTAGGGGAACAGGTTGGAGGGACCCAACTGGGTTCCTCAATATGTAGAATACTATTTTGTTTCATATACTGTGATGTATAATGTGGTATATAATCTGTTATTGATTGTATATGGTTGGATGATATTGATCACCGTGATTGGTATTTAAATACCATAAGGAATACTGAATATAGAAAGAGGAATTTTCAAAGAGTTATTGAAAATGAATTATTTATAAATCGAAGGTTTTTATAAAGGAAATATATGTTAGAAAACAAATCGAATTGAAAGGATATATTTGTTAGAAAACAAATAGGATTTTTTAAAGGAAATTATTTGCAACGGAATAGGATGTTACAAAAAGGAAACCGTTATTTAAAAGGAAATCTTTTTAAATGGATAAACGTTTAAAAAGGGGAATCTTTATAAAGTAGGAGTTATCAAATAGAGTCAAAGAAGAGTTAATCGAATTTAGTTATTCAAAGAGTTAATCGAAATTTAGTATTCGAAGAGTAAATCGAATATTAGTTATTCGAATAAGAAGTTAATCAAATGGAGTTAAAGAAATAGAGTTAAGCAGAATTAGAAACTGACTGAAAATTAGTTGAGTTGAACGACCTTTTGAGTATCGATCTGATGTTGGTTTCGGCCTTCGGTGTTTATACTTAGGAAGTTGTTCTCTTACTAGTTTACAGTTAGAGTCTGATAGATGTGGAAGAATAGAGATATGTAAGTATGAGATGGAAATGTTTTTTCCAATGTTAATAACGTATATTTTCTTAATATAGAAAATAAGGAAATATGAATATATATATATATGTTTGATGACTGGATCGATATTTCCGTTTGGAATTTAGATCGTTGTTTGTGCACCGATATGTTTTCATTGATAGTTAAATCGTAGACTATCAAAGTTTGACCATTTTAACGTTGTTAATATGGATAGACCGGTTGGATTCTTATCCAAAGAACCACTCTGTATTGGCATAAGCGTTGCGAATCATATATGCCAAAGATAATTAAAGACGGAATAAAGTGCAAGGGCTATTGTATAAGTCTTAGATAACAGTGCCTAAGATGGATATACTGAATAGTGCCTTCGGTTTGTCTAGCCCCAGGACAACTTGTATGGACGAAGGTCGGACAGAGTATATCTGGTAGATCAAGTAAGTTGATCGTTTCAAACGTATTTACGTTGGTAGTGGAGGAATTCGTTTATCTTAGCTTATACCCGTGGTATTTTTGGGAAAATCAATTTGTGATTTAGAGGGTATGACGATGTGAAATGCTAAGTTAATGAAGATGTGGTATGTGAAAAGATAAGCGTAGCTTCTATCCTCACATCTGGTAAATGACAGAAATCAGGCAGGCAGCATGGCTAAGTTGGTCGCACCGAAGTAGGGTGTATAATCTCCTATCTAGAGAATATTCATTTGCTTCTTTAATCTATCAATGTTGTCCCATATATATATATATATATATATATATATATATATATATATATATATATATATGGGAACGGTTGCTGATCCCAACCGTTGGTGATGTACATTCGATACACTCAAGCGAAATGAGTGGTCGGTCATGTGTGGCTGAGTTGCAAGATGTTCTTGTTGAACTCTAGTGTATCGTTCCTAGAGTACACTGATCGGAAGGTGGTTACATACCTTGTCATAGTTGGAAATCCAATACCCAATACGTGCTTGTGGTTTTGATTGTATACTATATATGTAGAATGTGAGGTGAAAGCGTTTCTGCTAGATGATTAATACATTGTGGCTGATAGACATTATTATAATATCAGATATAAAGATATTTTGGATTCTCATAAGGGAAAAACATGTTCCGTTATACGGCGTGGTCTTATGAGATATCGATTACTTGTTCAAACTGATTTAAACTGTTTTACTCATACCAGTCCCATGACTGACCCGGAGTTTATTTTGTTTTGTTTCCCTAAACTCTTGGGTGCCTAAACCTGTACGGGCAATCAAGTAGTCGGGATTTACAGATATACTTGAAGAGCTGGAGCAAGAGGCTTCAGAATTATATAGCCATAGCTTATTTCCGTTGTGTTGTAAGTGCTGTACACTGATAAGTGCTATTGTATACATAACTGTTATATTTCAAAAGCTATGTTATATTTTATTCGTTCCGCTATGAGATTCGTGTTTACTCTGATGATGTTCTTCTTCTTCTTCTATTCTATTAGTTCTATCTTATCTATCCTCACCTTCTATCTTCTTTCTATTAATTTCTTGAATTTCCAGTACAATTTAGGGTTGGACTTGTGTTATTTGGTCAGCTCAAATTGGTCCGGATTTTCGGGTCATTACAGAAGCATTCCAAGAAAAGCTTGGGACCAAATTGAATATGAGCACTGCTTATCATCCTCAGACAGATGGTCAGACTGAGAGGGTGAACCGCATATTGGAAGACTTGTTGGGAGCATGCATTCTCGATTTTGGCGGGTCATGGGAAGATCATTTGCACTTGGTTGAGTTCTCTTGTAATAACAGTTACCAAGCCAGCTTGCAGATGTCGCCATTTGAAGCATTATATGGCAAGCCTTGCAGATCTCTCGCATGTTGGGTGGAACAAGGAAATCGATTAGTATTGGGTCCCGACATGTTTCGTGAGGCATCAGATAAAGTTGATTTTATTAAGAAGCGACTACTGGCTACTCAGAGCCGACAGAAGAGCTATGCAGACTCATGAAGAAGGGATTTAGAATTCTCTATTGGTGATCTTGTGTACTTGAGGGTTTCCCCACTGAGAGGTGTAATTCGATTTGGGAAGACTGGGAAGTTGGCGCCGAGATTCATTGGTTTATTTCCTATTCTCGAAAGGATGGGGACTCTCGCTTATAGGGTACAGTTTCCTGACTAGTTGCCAGGGGTGCATAATGTATTCCATGTGTCTCAACTCCGGAAGCATGTTCATGATCCAGACTTAGTTGTGGAAGAAGCAGCATAACAAGATTTGGAGATTACCCCTGAGCTTAGCAGTGAGAAGGGAGCCAGTGAAAATTGTTGGCAAAGAAACCCGAGTTCTGAGGAACAAGAGGATCCACTTAATCAAAGTACAGTGGAGCAGGGATCCTAGAGACTGTACATGGGGGACTGAGGATAGCATCAAACAGGCTTATCCCAATGCATAGTGGACATCTCCGAGTAACTCTTGTGTTGAGGTACATTTACAATACCTTGCATTTTCCGTTTTGTTTCATACTTTACTATTGTTTCCTTTTCGGGGACGAAAAGCTTTTAAGTGGAGGGGATTGTAACAACCCGGAAAATCAGAACCAATTTAAAATTTTTATTTTTGGCTATTTCAATGAATTTTGAATAGTTAGGATAACTTATTTTAAATAACAACGATTTAAAATTTATTAAATCGAAGTTAGAATGAATATATTTATTTTAATTTTAAAAGGAATTAGAAATAGCACGGTAGTTTGAAATTTTGAATCTGAACTTTGACTGAATGTACAGGACTCAAAATAAAACAGATTTTAGTGAAACCAAAAATATCTAAATCTGTTTAAAAATATCTTTCCAACGAATTTGAAAAATCGAAATTTCATAGCGGGAATAAAAAGTTATGGCCAGTTGAATATTCATAATAGTCGCTATGGAATATAATATAATTTATAGCCTGTATAAATGGCCATTATACAAACAACCTCCGTTTTCGGCGAAATCATTTTTGTCGGATCCGGAATGTCAAATTACTGCTAAGTTTAATTTTCCAGAATTTTTGAAATTGATTTGTGAGCGTAGTAAATTAAGCTTTGATTCGATAATTTATGTTGAATTAAATCGACCGTTAAAAAGGCCATTTTTCAAACTATCTCCAAATTCGACGAAATTAATTTGGTTAGGACCATATCGTCAAAACATAGCTAGATTTATTTTTTGGGAATTTCCGGAGTCCGTATGTGGCCTTGGTGAATTTAAACGTACGATCAAATTAATTAAATAAATGGTCTAAATTTTAAATTAAAGAAAACAGGCCAAAAACAATCGTTTAGGCTGACGGGACCTACCCCATTGGTTCCGGAACGAGGGCAATTAGGTAGAAACAACTTCTTTTGGACCGAAGTTGGAACCGTTAAAGATTTATGGGCTAAAATTCATTATTTAAGAAAATTAATATTATAAATAGTATTCTTCCAAGCCCTACTATACTGTATATAGCCGTCGCCCTCTCTTTCCAATGGCCGAAATTCTTCCTGGCTTCATCCACTAATTTCCATTGATCCAAACTATAAAATCCTGCACTCCTTCAAACAATTTTGGAGAGATTGCTCTCCTTTATAATTCCATACGGAATTGATCAAGTTTCGTGGCATACTGGGACCAGATTTTGCACTTGAAGTGCCATCGTTTCGAGCGCCGCCCACCCTTGTAGCTGTGTTCGAGTTGGCCGAAGTGGGACCTCCACGCGCGCCTCTTGCTCCTCTCCGACGTGGTGATCACTAATCGTGACGAAGCTCCTCAATTTGGACGCAAAATCTTACCTTAGAATTGAACAAAAATGAGAAACTTGCGGCCTTGGTTCTGTGTTGAAGAAGAAGGATAAAAACATGTTTTAATATTTTATTAATTTAATTTAAAAATTATTATCAACGTAAATTAAATCATAACTCGCTCATACTGAATCATAATTGAACGATTTTCGAAGCGTTGTGATCGTGAGCCCGAGATATGCATTTCTAGACTGAATAGAACATATTCAGAGCAGACCAAAATTTGGACCAAATTTTAGATCGGAATCATTCAGATTTAAACGACTGTGAGAAATTTATTTATTTCTTATTTTCTAAATAATTAGAAATAATTCTGATTTTATTATCACCAATCTATAGTTAATTCCTATTTGTTATGATTCATGATTTGATCTATAATGGATGCAGTATGTAGATTTGGTTGTTTGGTGATACTTTGTGGTGATAAAATTGTTAAAGCATATATTGTGTTGTGATGAAATAGTTAAAAACATATAAATCATTTTGTTGTACTAAATTGAGTGAAACAAAAATATATAATTTTTTTTTACTAAAATGATCAAATTAGAACCACTGGACAAAATTCATAATTTTGTTAGTTAAAATAGTGAAACCAAGAATTATCCCTTTTGGGTTTATTAGAATAGTTGATTAAAAGAATTATCATGTTGTTGTTGGAATAATTGGACCAAACTTGTCATTTTTGTCAAATTGGAACCAATGGACAAAAATTATCATTTTTGTCAAAATTAGAATAGTTGCATTGGAATTGTCATTTTTGTTTAAATAAAATTGGTCAAAAAAAAAGATCATTTTTGTTTAAATCAAATTGTAATGAAAGAAAATTGTGAAATATCAATTTTTGTCTATTTGTTGATGAAACACCCCACCTCCGTTAGAGTCACTCTCAAAGGGAATGTCCTAATTTTTGGTGGAGGTTTATAAGTATAAGTCACAGATATACAAGACAGATATAAATACACATATTTTTGAACAGCGGAAAACAACAGCAATTTTTTTATTTCATCAAAATAAATGTTACACAAACCATGTCGTGACTTGTCTTACAATACTTCCAAAAACCATTACATCTTCATAATCTGTCTTGATTACATTATTTAAAGAAGCATAAAGAAAACATAAATAAACTGCAAAAGTCCCATAATTGTTGATCAAAGCCATTGTCCAAAACGAAAAAGATCCAAGCAGTACTTTCTTTCTCTTCAAGCTGGATGTGAAAACTGGTCAGGCTGCGGTATTCCCTCCCTGTGGACCTGGGGGGGAACGAAAGAAAAGAAGGCGAAAGAAAAGTAGAGTCAGACATAAAGCCTGAGTAAGTCTAGGACTATTCAGTCTATGAATAAACAACTGGGTATGATAAGTATAAACTGGGAATGGGAAAGCACCATAAACTAAGTTAAGTTGTCTAGAGTCGAATATACTATCGTACCCCATATTTAATCTCTGCATCCATATAAACTGGTTCCCAACAGGCACCCCATAACCAGGGTGAAGTGATTCGTTTCTAATGATCGACTCCTACTCGCATAGTTATATGTGTCTTAAGGCCCCCGATGTTGTAGTTACCTATGCTGTCCGTGGGGTGTATCAAGTCCCATGGTGGCGGCCCGACACAATCCTAGAATGCACAGGTATGCTACCGGTGTCCAGTGCCTTATTTTTCTGCGCCGGAGTGTGTGCACGCCCGCACCCCGTTAGAACCTACACTGCTACACCACCGCCGTCGGTTTGACCTCTTACGGTCATCCCAGTAATCGTGCCCCACCCTGCCTAGTTCAGGGTATCCTGATACACCTTGTAGGGTTACTGCTGAAAAGGGTCCCCTGCTACTAGGTTTTCTATTTCTAGCCCACATGCTAAGTTGGTTAAGTGTTTTGTAAACCTAACCCCCAGTCAGTCTGTATCGTTTAGCATGTTCCATTCTGATTAAGTATCAATTTTATTTTCTTAATCCTATCAATCCTGACTCAGCCTTAATTGTCTTATTAAAGCCTTGACCTCTCACATTAGACAGGTATTGTTGTGGCTGCCTGTTGCCGGTTGGGTCCGGGCAGTCTTACGCCACAACTCAGTCTAACCTCGGGTCCTTATTGGGCTCCGTGTTTAACCACCCACATTGGATAGGTATTGTTGTGACTACTGGACAGCCGGGCGGTTCCGGGCAGGTTTACATCACAACTCAATCCAACCTCGGGTTAAACACATCGTATTTTCTACATTTACATATTTTGTCTCTTTTCCTTTTTTATATGTAAATATTTGTGGCCCATTATTTAAATTCATCTTTATTGGGTGAAAATTTATTTATGCCACTTAATTGTTTTTCATGGTTGTTGGCATGCGTCAAACATGCCAACACATATGTTCTATGTTTTAACCCCATCGTCATTACCCCTGTTTTATGCGTTCACTAAAGTATAACATATGTTAGGTTTAACATTTAAACCCAACTTAGCCACATGAAAAAGGGGAGGCTTATAACATGGTGTTTAAATATTCTAAGTGACATAAAAAGGGGAGTGTGAGCGCATGAACTTGCAACATAACGATCCAATTAATAAGAATTAGGCATATGTGAGCTTGCATGGTAATAGCATATAGTCATGGCATAAACATACTTAAACATGAATCATTCTATTCTTATAATCCATTCATGTAAACTTTCAATTGGAATGTAGATCTAACTTGGTGTTGCATATATCACCATATGATTTTTATAACAACATAGGCCTAAAGCATGGTTTCAACTAGGCGTAACACCAAACATAGTTTAGTCATGTTCATAAAATGTTTACTTTTGTCTCTAATACAAAAGTATGATTTGCCAATTCCAACATAGATTCATATAACCCATAGTACTTAGTTGAATCCAATTACACACTAAAAGTGATCATAAAAGTATGTACATCATATTGGCATAATAGTGAATCATATACTTGCATGAATCCAAAATAAAATATCACAACCTATGGTTGTTAACATGAATCCTATACTTGCATGAATTCCAAATAAAATACTACAACATATGGTTGTTAACTTCCAACATAAATCACATATTTGCAAATACCCAATCGTATACCACAACAATTCCAAATCGTTTAGAACCAAAGCAACATACAAATATAGATTATTATCGCCACAATTCCATTTCTCACTTTATACAAATCAAAACACAATTACTTATTCACATCGGAATAGCACTCTACTTACAACGTACGACGAATCTTCAATTCAGGAATCTGAATTCTGAATTTGGAGATGCTATCCTTTGTCGTAGGCGTTGTTTTGATTGACGTTGCTTTAAGCTTTCGAATTATCTCCTAATTGTTTCTCAATTTCTGATGGCTTTCGCTAGTCTTTCCTCAGCAGCATGACGGTCTCATCTCCATTTTTGTTTGTGTGAATTGGGGTGAGTCTTAGGTCCTTTTTATAGAGTTTGTGAGTTAATTTGGACCGTCGATGGAGCTTGGTTTAATAATAGCCGTTCGATTGAAGGAGAGACCAACTAGGAGCTGACACCAAGCCCTAGTGACAAGGCAAGGCTCAGAAAATCGACCAAACATAGACCAGGCCAGCCGAGGGGCTGGGTTCGACCTGGCTCAAGGGCCAGGTCGACCCCCAGGTCGACTATGTAGTCGACCTGGGTAGTCCAGGTCGACTACCCAGACGACCTGGGTGTCTTGGGCGGGAAAATTCCCACCCTGGCCAATCCGGCCCGATTTTTGAATTTTAAACCTGTTTTCTACGCCGTTTTTGGTCTGTTTGAATTTTAAACTGAATTCTAAAACTTCCAGAGGCCATATCTTCTTCATACGGAGTCCGTTTTACGCAAACTCGGACTCTATTTCAAACAGAATTCCGAGACGAACGCAATGGCGTATCCCGTTTCCCTTAATTCTTTGATTTGAAATTTATTATACTTTAATTTGTGAATTTCTCTGTTATAGAATACACGGGGTGTTACATTCTCCCCCACTTAAGAGGATTTCATCCCCGAAATCTTCAAGTTCAGGAAGAATGTATATCCTAACATTCAAACATCCATCTACTCATCCATCAAACATGAGCATCCATTGTCCTTAAAAGACTTCTAATGCTTCATGATCATATGCGAAGTGTGTGTATATGTACTTATCTAATGCAAAATCAGTCGGTCTACTGATTCAGTTGACCTCCTTAATGCAAATTATGTAAGTGCCATGAATCCATTATGTACGCAAATTTTCCTATTCATGATTCTACATGAGTGCACAATCATTCATACAAATGCAACATCCATATGACAACACATTAAATTTCAACCATATATGAATATAAATACATTTATGCATATGCAATACGAAGTGATTGGGCCGATCTACAACCTAGATTGTGTGTGTATATGCAACCACGAGCAACCACTAGCAATCACTTGCATCCACTTGCAACCATCATCCATAACATGTTTCAATTACATGTTTTCATCCAAAGGGTTTCTTCCTAAAAGATAAGGTCGAGGAGATATACCTAAAAACATAGATAAAAGCGCAACTTAAGGAAAAAGAAAAGATCAAAGATGTACCCTCGAAAAGAAAAGGGTAGGCTGCGCGTATTCTGGCTTCAGTTTCCCAAGTTGCGTCTCCCTCGGCGTCGCTCCACTGAACTTTGACGAGTTTGACTTCGCGGTTGCGTAGCTTCTTCACTTCCATTCCTAATATGCGGATTGGAACTTTCCTCATGGTTGCTTCGCGTTCCACTTCAGCTTCTTCTAGGATATTTGGCTCTACCACTTCAGCAGATTCATGTAGACATTTTCGGAGGTGCGAAACGTGAAAAACTTTGTGGATTGCGGCCAGCTTTTCGGGCAGCTCTAATCTATAGGCCATTTTCCCAATTTTCTCGATGATAGGAAATGGCCCTACGAACCTTGGTGCTAGCTTTCCTGTGGTTCCAAAATGAACAACGCTCCTTAGCGGAGATACCTTAAGAGAAACTCTGTCCCCAACATCAAATTCAAGGTCGGTCCTCCTTTTATCAACATAGGATTTTTGTCTGTCTTGGGCTGTCTTCATCATTCTCTGTATTAAGTCTACTTTTTCTGAAGTCTCTCGGATCATATCCGGTCCAAGTATGAGTTTGTCAGTAGACTCCCACCAACAAGTGGGCGATTGGCACGGTCTTCCATATAAAGCTTCGAAGGGCGCCATTCCCATGGTTGCTTGGTAGCTGTTGTTGTAGGCAAATTCTACCAAAGGAAGATGGTCTTCCCACGTCCCTCCGAAGTCAAGGACGCACAGTCTTAAAAGGTCCTCCAAAACTCTGTTTACTCTTTCTGTCTGGCCGTCGGTTTGGGGATGATAGGCTGTGCTTAAGCATAACTGTGTGCCTACCGCTTCTTGCAGACTCCGCCAAAACTCACTTGTGAAGATAGGGTCCCGGTCACTAACAATGCTGGATGGTATTCCATGGAGCCGAACAATTTCTTTGAGGTAAAGAGATGCAAGGGATGAGGCAGTTCCTTTATTCTTGACAGGTAAAAAGTGGGCGCTTTTAGTAGGCTTATCCACTATTACCCAAATGCTAGTGTTGCCTCTTCTAGACCTAGGCAACCCATCAATGAAGTCCATTGAGATACTATCCCACTTCCACTGCGGGACCTCTAGAGGATGGAGCAAACCGCCAAGCTTTTTCTGTTCCGCCTTAACCTGCTAGCACACCATACACTTAGAAATGAAATTTGCCACGTCTTTCTTTATGCCATTCCAAAAGAAATTCCTCATTATGTCCTTGTACATTTTATCCCCGCCTGGGTGTATCGTCATCTTGGAGTGATGTGCTTCCTCGAGAACCGTCTTTGCTAAATCCCTTGTCTGTGGGACGCATAGTCTTCCGTCTCGCCTTAGCCAACCCTTATCGTCGATGGAGTATCTGCTGAGGTGACTTGAAGTCTCACCCCTAATGAGCCTATCAATCGTTTCCACAAGCTGAGGATCTTCACGTTGTGCTGTCCCTATTGAGTCCACTAAAGTCGGGCATATTTTGAGAGATGCTAGCAAGCCTGATATAAAATCGGAGGTGGGCCTAAAGTCAAAGCTGGCTATAAACTCTAGGCTTTGTCTTTCAACAAACAACGGGCTTAGGGTTAGTTTCTTTCGGCTCAACGTGTCCGCCACTACGTTGCCTTTGCCCGGAGTGTAGGAGATCTCGAAATCGTACGAGGCAAGAAACTCCATCCATCTCTGTTGCCTCAAGTTAAGATCTTTCTACGAGAAAAGATATTTCAACGATTTATGGTCAGTGTAAAGTTCGAACTTCTCACCTAGGAGATAGTGTCGCCAAGACTTGAGTGCAAAGAAAATGGCGGCTAACTCAAGATCGTGGGTCGGGTAGTTCTTTTCATGCACTTTCAATTGCCTTCCCCCATAAGCTACTACCCTTCCTTCTTGCATTAAGACAACGCCTAGCCCTGTCCTACATGCATCTGTATAGATTGTGAACATCTTGCTTCCATCTGGCAACGTCAGAACCGGGGCTGTTGTAAGAGCCCTTTTTAGTCGTTGGAAAGCAAACTCGCAATCCAAGTCCCAGTTGAACACTAGATTCTTCTTGGTCAGCTTTGTGAGCGGAGCTGATATCTTTGCAAAGTCTCTGATGAATTTCCGATAGAAGCCTGCTAGCCCGAGAAAGCTTCGGACTTCTGTTGCGTTCTTTGGTGTCTTCCAGTCCTGTACCGCTACTACCTTAGCTGGGTCTACTGCTAACCCTTCTTTGGATACTATGTGCCCAAGAAATCTTACTTCCTCTCTCCAAAAGTGGCATTTGGAGAATTTGTCTTTTAGCTGATGGACTCGCAGAGTTTCCATGATTGCCCTTAAGTGCTGAGCATGTTCCTCTTCACTCTTTGAGAAGATAAGGATATCGTCTACGAAGACCACTACGAACTTGTTGAGGAATTCTCTGAACACCCTACTCATCAAGTCCACGAAGTAAGCGGGTGCGTTTGTCAAGCCGAAAGGCATGACAAGCCATTCAAAGAAGCCATCTGGGGTTCTGAATGCTGTCTTATCGATACTATCATCAGCCACCCTTAGCTGATGAAATTCGGTCGCTAAATCGAGTTGGGAGAAAACAGACGCTCCTACCAGCTGATCAAACAAATCGTCAATTCTGGGGATAGGGTGCCTATTATTTTTCGTTAGTTTGTTGAGCTCCCTATAGTCAACACACAGACGGAGTGAACCATCCGCCTTTGTAGCGAACACCACTGGAGCGCCCCATTCTGAAATGCTCCTCCTAATGAACCCCTTTTCTAGAAGCTCTTTAATCTGTTTACTGAGCTTCCTCCTTTCCCGTGGAGCCATGTGTCTAACGGGCAACGCAACGGGCTTTGCATTATCTACAAGATATATGCGGAAGTCTATCTCCTGCTTCGGAGGCAAGCCCTTCACCTCTTCGAAGACATCCGGATATTCCCGGACCACTCTAACCGATTGCAAACTTTCAACAGAGGCATCTAGCGATTCAAGATAACTAAGCATAACCGCATACGAGGGATTACAAGTAATTTCCATAGTGTTACCGAGTTGGGTCAGAAGCCTAACAACCCTTTTCTCACAATCAAGGATGGCCCCATTACTGGATAGCCAATCCATGCCCAAAATCAAACCATATCCCGAAAAGCCCAAAACAAAGGCACTACATTTTAATTCTACGCTTAGAATAGAAATTTTCAATCTCACACAGATCATAGATAAATAAGCTGGGCCCCCAATTGGATTTGAAACAATTAAGGGGTTATCTACCATTCTAGTTTCTAGGTGCAGAGATTCTACTAAAGCAGATGAGATAAAGGAATGTGATGCGCCAGAATCGAATAAAGTGCGAACTGGGTGATCATAAAGATAAACTACATTTTCTACAGAATGTATTTATACCTCGTTGTTGCAGAGGCGGTGCTTCTAGCGCATGAACTTGTGCCCTGAGGTGGATCCAGCCCTCTGCCCCTGCCCTCGCTTCTTTGGGCAATCCTTAGCCAGATGGCCCGTCTCACCACAAGAAAAGCACTCACCATTCATCTTGGCCTTTTTTTCCGGCAATCTTTCACTAAGTGCCCCACTTTGCCATAGAAATTACACTTCCTCTTCTCTTTGTTGTCTTTCCCGCCCTTTTTAAAGTCTGTCTTCTTAGGCTGCAAACCGTCTTTCATCCCTTGAGAGCTTTCTGCCTTTGTCTCCTTCTTTCCCTTATCCTCTTCGTTCAACAATGCCATTTGCACCAACCTTTCATACGTAGATCCCATGGGTTAATGGGTCATGGCCAAACTGTGTAATGGCTCATTCAACCCCTTGACAAAGCGGAGAGCCTTCTTGTGCGGGGTATTGACTAGGTCCAGTCCGAACCTAGCCAGCTGATCAAACTAGTTAACATACTCTTTGACTGTCATATTCCCTTGCTTAAGAAATAATATTTTTTCCAACTGAAGACTCCTTTCAGCTTTTGAGAGAAATTTAGCCTCAAACCTTGTCCTAAAGTCCTCCCATGTTTCCACTGGCCTTTCTGCATTAGTGACTTCCCACCAGTACGAAGCCTCACCTTAAAGTAGCCATACTGCCAGTTTTACCTTATGCCTATCCTCTACCTCAAAAATGACGAATAAGTCCTCAGTTTCTTTTAGCCAATTCCTGGCCACCATGAAGGACTCGGTTCCATGAAAGTCCTTTCCTCCCATAGCTTTAAAATCTTTACATATCTTAGCAAAAGTATTTCTCCGCGGAGGAGGTGGAGGAAGAGATGCGGCTGCAGCTGGATGATTTCCTGCAGCTGGGGGAGGAGGAACGGTAGGACCTGGCTGAGTGGCCCTTGCTTCTAAGAACCGTCTAAACCAACCAGGTATTGGTATACCCTCTGGCAAGTTAAGTTCTTCGGACATGCGGAAACAAAAAGGATAGATTCAAACGAAGGATAAAAGATAGTACCCATGGCTTTGGGGGACTTTTCCTTTTAAAATATAATATTTTATCCTAAAAAATGCTTCTTTAAATTTTCCTTTGAAAATAAATTTCCAAAACTTTTATCTTATCTAGTAAACCTATGCTCTGATACCAAGTAAAACACCCCACCTCCGTTAGAGTCACTCTCAAAGGGAATGCCCTAATTTTTGGTGGAGGTTTATAAGTATAAGTCACAGATATACAAGACAGATATAAATACACATATTTTTGAACAACGGAAAACAACAGCAATTTTTTTATTTCATCAAAATAAATGTTACACAAACCATGTCGTGACTTGTCTTGCAATACTTCCAAAAACCATTACATCTTCATAATCTGTCTTGATTACATTATTTAAAGAAGCATAAAGAAAACATAAATAAACTGCATAAGTCCCATAATTGCTGATCAAAGCCATAGTCCAAAACGAAAAAGATCCAAGCAGTACATTCTTTCTCTTCAAGCTGGATGTGAAAACTGGTCAAGCTGCGGTATTCCCTCCCTGTGGACCTAGGGGGGGAACGAAAGAAAAGAAGGCGAAAGAAAAGTAGAGTCAGACATAAAGCCTGAGTACGTCTAGGACTATTCAGTCTATGAATAAACAACTGGGTATGATAAGTATAAACTGGGAATGGGAAAGCACCATAAACTAAGTTAAGTTGTCTAGAGTCGAATATAGTATCGTACCCCATATTTAATCTCTGCATCCATATAAACTGGTTCCCAACAGGCACCCCATAACCAGGGTGAAGTGATTCGTTTCTAATGATCGGCTCCTACTCACATAGTTACATGTGTCTTACAGCCCCCGATGTTGTAGTTACCTATGCTGATCCCACCATGGGGTGTATCAAGTCCCATGGTGGCGGCCCGACACAATCCTAGAATGCACAGGTATGCTACTGGTGCCAGTGCCTTATTTTTCTGCGCCGGAGTGTGTGCACGCCCGCACCCCGTTAGAACCTACACTGCTACACCACCGCCGTCGATTTGACCTCTTACAGTCAGCCCAGTAATCGTGCCCCACCCTGCCTAGTTCAGGGTATCCTGATACACCTTGTAGGGTTACTTCTGAAAAGGGTCCCCCGCTACTAGGTTTTCTATATTTAGCCAACATGCTAAGTTGGTTAAGTATTTTGTAAACCTAACCCCCAGTCAGTCTGTATCGTTTAGCATGTTCCATTCTGATTAAGTATCAATTTTATTTGCTTAATCCTATCAATCCTGACTCAGCCTTAATTGTCTTATTAAAGCCTTGACCTCTCACATTAGATAGGTATTGTTGTGGCTGCCTGTTGCCGGTTGGGTCCGGGCAGTCTTACGCCACAACTCAGTCTAACCTCGGGTCCTTATTGGGCTCCGTGTTTAACCACCCACATTGGATAGGTATTGTTGTGACTACTGGACAGCCGGGCGGTTCCGGGCAGGTTTACATCACAACTCAATCCAACCTCGGGTTAAACACATCGTATTTTCTACATTTACATATTTTGTCTCTTTTCTTTTTTTTATATGTAAATATTTGCGGCCCATTATTTAAATTCATCTTTATTGGGTGAAAATTTATTTATGCCACTTAATTGTTTTTCATGGTTGTTGGCAAGCGTCAAACATGCCAACACATATGTTCTATGTTTTAACCCCATCGTCATTACCCCCGTTTTATACGTTCACTAAAGTATAACATATGTTGGGTTTAACATTTAAACCCAACTTAGCCACATGAAAAAGGGGAGGCTTATAACATGGTGTTTAAATATTCTAAGTGACATAAAAAGGGGAGTGTGAGCGCATGAACTTGCAACATAACGATCCAATTAATAAGAATTAGGCATATGTGAACTTGCATGGTAATAGCATATAGTCATGGCATAAACATACTTAAACATGAATCATTCTATTCTTATAATCCATTCATGTAAACTTTCAATTGGAATGTAGATCTAACTTGGTATTGCATATATCACCATATGATTTTAATAACAACATAGGCCTAAAGCATGGTTTCAACTAGGCGTAACACCAAACATAGTTTAGTCATGTTCATAAAATGTTTACTTTTGTCTCTAATACAAAAGTATGATTTGCCAATTCCAACATAGATTCATATAACCCATAGTACTTAGTTGAATCCAATTACACTCTAAAAGTGATCATAAAAGTATGTACATCATATTGGCATAATAGTGAATCATATACTTGCATGAATCCAAAATAAAACATCACAACCTATGGTTGTTAACATGAATCCTATACTTGCATGAATTCCAAATAAAATACTACAACATATGGTTGTTAACTTCCAACATAAATCACATATTTGCAAATACCCAATCGTATACCACAACAATTCCAAATCGTTTAGAACCAAAGCAACATACAAATATAGATTATTATCGCCACAGTTCCATTTCTCACTTTATACAAATCAAAACACAATTACTTATTCACATCGGAATAGCACTCTACTTACAACGTACGACGAATCTTCAATTCAGGAATCTGAATTCTGAATTTGGAGATGCTATCCTTTGTCGTAGGCGTTGTTTTGATTGACGTTGCTTTAAGCTTTTGAATTATCTCCTAATTGTTTCTCAATTCTGATGGCTATCCCTAGTCTTTCCTCAGCAGCATGACGGTCTCATCTCCATTTTTGTTTGTGTGAATTAGGGTGAGTCTTAGGTCCTTTTTATAGAGTTTGTGAGTTAATTTGGACCGTCGATGGTGCTTGGTTTAATAATAGCCGTTCGATTGAAGGAGAGACCAACTAGGAGCTGACACCTAGCCCTAGTGACAAGGCAAGGCTCAGAAAATCGACCAAACACAGACCAGGCCAGCCGGGGGGCTGGGTTCGACCTGGCTCAAGGGCCAGGTCGACCCCCCAGTCGACCCCCAGGTCGACTATGTAGTCGACCTGGGAGCCCCAGGTCGACTACCCAGTCGACCTGGGTAGTCCAGGTCGACTACCCAGTCGACCTGGGTGTCTTGGGCGGGAAAATTACCACCTTGGCCAATCCGGCCCGATTTTTGAATTTTAAACCTGTTTTCTACGCCATTTTGGTCTGTTTGAATTTTAAACTGAATTCTGAAACTTCCATAGGCCATATCTTCTTCATACGGAGTCCGTTTTACGCAAACTCGGACTCTATTTCAAACAGAATTCCGAGACGAACGCAATAGCGTATCCCGTTTCCCTTAATTCTTTTATTTGAAATTTATTATACTTTAATTTGTGAATTTCTCTGTTATAGAATACACGGGGTGTTACATTCTCCCCCACTTAAGAGGATTTCATCCCTGAAATCTTCAAGTTCAGGAAGAATGTATATCCTAACATTCAAACATCCATCTACTCATCCATCAAACACGAGCATCCATTGTCCTTAAAAGACTTCTAATGCTTCATGATCATATGCGAAGTGTGTGTATATGTACTTATCTAATGCAAAATCAGTCGGTCTACTGATTCAGTTGACCTCCTTAATGCAAATTATGTAAGTGCCATGAATCCATTATGTATGCAAATTTTCCTATTCATGATTCTACATGAGTGCACAATCATTCATACAAATGCAACATCCATATGACAACACATTAAATTTCAACCATATATGAATATAAATACATTTATGCATATGCAATATGAAGTGATTGAGCCGTTCTACAACCTAGATTGTGTGTGTATATGCAACCACGAGCAACCACTAGCAATCACTTGCATCCACTTGCAACCATCATCCATAACATGTTTCAATTACATGTTTTCATCCAAAGGGTTTCTTCCTAAAAGATAAGGTCGAGGAGATATACCTAAAAAGATAGATAAAAGCGCAACTTAAGGAAAAAGAAAAGATCAAAGATGTACCCTCGAAAAGAAAAGGGTAGGCTGCGCGTATTCTGGCTTCAGTTTCCCAAGTTGCGTCTCCCTCGGTGTCGCTCCACTGAACTTTGACGAGTTTGACTTTGCGGTTGTGTAGCTTCTTCACTTCCATTCCTAATATGCGGATTGGAACTTTCCTCATGGTTGCTTCGCGTTCCACTTCAGCTTCTTCTAGGATATTTGGCTCTACCACTTCAGCAGATTCATGTAGACATTTTCGAAGGTGCGAAACGTGAAAAACGTTGTGGATTGCGGCCAGCTTTTCGGGCAGCTCTAATCTATAGGCCATTTTCCCAATTTTCTCGATGATAGGAAATGGCCCTACGAACCTTGGTGCTAGCTTTCATGTGGTTCCAAAATGAACAACGCTCCTTAGCGGAGATACCTTAAGAGAAACTCTGTCCCCAACCTCAAATTCAAGGTCGGTCCTCCTCTTGTCGGCGTAGGATTTTTGTCTGTCTTGGGCTGTCTTCATCATTCTACGTATTAAGTCTACTTTTTCTGAAGTCTCTCGGATCTTATCCGGTCCAAGTATGAGTTTGTCAGTAGACTCCCACCAACAAGTGGGCGATTGGCACGGTCTTCCATATAAAGCTTCGAAGGGCGCCATTCCCATGGTTGCTTGGTAGCTGTTGTTGTAGGCAAATTCTACTAAAGGAAGATGGTCTTCCCACGTCCCTCCGAAGTCAAGGACGCACAGTCTTAAAAGGTCCTCCAAAACTCTGTTTACTCTTTCTGTCTGGCCGTCGGTTTGGGGATGATAGGTTGTGCTTAAGCATAACTGTGTGCCTACCGCTTCTTGCAGACTCCGCCAAAACTCACTTGTGAAGATAGGGTCCCGGTCACTAATAATGCTGGATGGTATTCCATGGAGCCGAACAATTTCTTTGAGGTAAAGAGATGCAAGGGATGAGGCAGTTCTTTTACTCTTGACAGGTAAAAAGTGGGCGCTTTTAGTAAGCCTATCCACTATTACCCAAATGCTAGTGTTGCCTCTTCTAGACCTAGGCAGCCCATCAATGAAGTCCATTGAGATACTATCCCACTTCCACTGCGGGACCTCTAGAGGATGGAGCAAACCGCCAGGCTTTTTCTGTTCCGCCTTAACCTGCTGGCACACCATACACTTAGAAATGAAATCTGCCACGTCTTTCTTTATGCCGTTCCAAAAGAAAGTCCTCTTTATGTCCTTGTACATTTTATCCCCGCCTGGGTGTATCATCATCTTGGAGTGACGTGCTTCCTCGAGAACCGTCTTTACTAAATCCCTTGTATGTGGGACGCATAGTCTTCCGTCTCGCCTTAGCCAACCCTTATCGTCGATGGAGTATCTGCTTAGGTGACTTGAAGTCTCACCCCTAATGAGCCTATCAATCGTTTCCACATGCTGAGGATCTTCACGTTGTGCTGTCCCTATTGAGTCCACTAAAGTCGGGCGTATTTTGAGAGATGCTAGCAAGCCTGGTATAAAATCGGAGGAGGGCCTAAAGTCAAAGCTGGCTATAAACTCTAGGCTTTGTCTTTCAACAAACAACGGGCTTAGGGTTAGTTTCTTTCGGCTCAACGCGTCCGCCACTACGTTGCCTTTGCCCGGAGTGTAGGAGATCTCGAAATCGTACGAGGCAAGAAACTCCATCCATCTCTGTTGCCTCAAGTTAAGATCTTGCTGCGAGAAAAGATATTTCAACGATTTATGGTCAGTGTAAAGTTCGAACTTCTCACCTAGGAGATAGTGTCGCCAAGACTTGAGTGCAAAGACGATGGCGGCTAACTCAAGATCGTGGGTCGGGTAGTTCTTTTCATGCACTTTCAATTGCCTTCCCCCATAAGCTACTACCCTTCCTTCTTGCATTAAGACAACGCCTAGCCCTGTCCTACATGCACCTGCATAGACTGTGAACATCTTGCTTCCATCTGGCAACGTCAGAACCGGGGCTGTTGTAAGAGCCATTTTTAGTCGTTGGAAAGCAAACTCGCAATCCAAGTCCCAGTTGAACACTAGATTCTTCTTGGTCAGCTTTGTGAGCAGAGCTGATATCTTTGCAAAGTTTCTGATGAATTTCCGATAGAAGCCTGCTAGCCCGAGAAAGCTTCGGACTTCTGTTGCGTTCTTTGGTGTCTTCCAGTCCTGTACCACTACTACCTTAGCCGGGTCTACTGCTAACCCTTCTTTGGATACTATGTGCCCAAGAAATCTTACTTCCTCTCTCCAAAAGTGGCATTTGGAGAATTTGTCTTTTAGTTGATGGACTCGCAGAGTTTCTATGATTGCCCTTAAGTGCTGAGCATGTTCCTCTTCACTCTTTGAGAAGATAAGGATATCGTCTACGAAGACCACTACGAACTTGTTGAGGAATTCTCTGAACACCCTACTCATCAAGTCCACGAAGTAAGCGAGTGCGTTTGTCAAGCCGAAAGGCATGACAAGCCATTCAAAGAAGCCATCTGGGGTTCTGAATGCTGTCTTATCGATACTATCTTCAGCCACCCTTAGCTGACGAAATTCGGTCGCTAAATCGAGTTGGGAGAAAACAGACGCTCCTACCAGCTGATCAAACAAATCGTCAATTCTGGGGAGAGGGTGCCTATTCTTTTTCGTTAGTTTGTTGAGCTCCCTATAGTCAACACACAGATGGAGTGAACCATCCACCTTTGTAGCGAACACCACTGGAGCGCCCCATTCTGAAATGCTCCTCCTAATGAACCCCTTTTCTAGAAGCTCTTTAATCTGTTTACTGAGTTCCCTCCTTTCCCGTGGAGCCATGTGTCTAATGGGCAACGCAACGGGCTTTGCATTATCTACAAGATATATGCGGAAGTCTATCTCCTGCTTCGGAGGCAAGCCCTTCACCTCTTCGAAGACATCCGGATATTCCCGGACCACTCTAACTGATTGCAAACTTTCAACAGAGGCATCTAGCGATTCAAGATAACTAAGCATAACCGCATACGAGGGATTACAAGTAATTTCCATAGTGTTACCGAGTTGGGTCAGAAGCCTAACAACCCTTTTCTCACAATCAAGGATGGCCCCATTACTGGATAGCCAATCCATGCCCAAAATCAAACCATATCCCGAAAAGCCCAAAACAAAGGCACATTTAAATTCTACGCGTAGAATAGAAATTTTCAATCCCACACAGATCATAGATAAATAAGCTGGGCCCCGAATTGGATTTGAAACAATTAAGGGGTTATCTACCATTCTAGTTTCTAGGTGCAGAGATTCTACTAAAGCAGATGAGATAAAGGAATGTGATGCGCCAGAATCGAATAAAGTGCGAACTGAGTGATCGTAAAGATAAACTACACTTTCTACAGAAGTATTTATACCTCGCTGTTGCAGAGGCGGTGCTTCTAGCGCATGTCCTGTACCGCTACTACCTTAGCCGGGTCTACTGCTAACCCTTCTTTGGATACTATGTGCCCAAGAAATCTTACTTCCTCTCTCCAAAAGTGGCATTTGGAGAATTTGTCTTTTAGTTGATGGACTCGCAGAGTTTCTATGATTGCCCTTAAGTGTTGAGCATGTTCCTCTTCACTCTTTGAGAAGATAAGGATATCGTCTACGAAGACCACTACGAACTTGTTGAGGAATTCTCTGAACACCCTACTCATCAAGTCCACGAAGTAAGCGGGTGCTTTTGTCAAGCCAAAAGGCATGACAAGCCATTCAAAGAAGCCATCTGGGGTTCTGAATGCTGTCTTATCGATACTATCTTCAGCCACCCTTAGCTGATGAAATTCGTTCGCTAAATCAAGTTGGGAAAAACAGACGCTCCTACCAGCTGATTAAACAAATCGTCAATTCTGGGGAGAGGGTGCCTATTCTTTTTCGTTAGTTTGTTGAGCTCCCTATAGTCAACACACAGACGGAGTGAACCATCCGCCTTTGTAGCGAACACCACTGGAGCGCCCCATTCTGAAATGCTCCTCCTAATGAACCCCTTTTCTAGAAGCTCTTTAATCTGTTTACTGAGTTCCCTCCTTTCCCGTGGAGCCATGTGTCTAATGGGCAACGCAACGGGCTTTGCATTATCTACAAGATATATGCGGAAGTCTATCTCCTGCTTCGGAGGCAAGCCCTTCACCTCTTCGAAGACATCCGGATATTCCCGGACCACTCTAACTGATTGCAAACTTTCAACAGAGGCATCTTGCGATTCAAGATAACTAAGCATAACCGCATACGCGGGATTACAAGTAATTTCCATAGTGTTACAGAGTTGGGTCAGAAGCCTAACAACCCTTTTCTCACAATCAAGGATGGCCCCATTACTGGATAGCCAATCCATGCCCAAAATCAAACCATATCCCGGAAAGCCCAAAACAAAGGCACATTTAAATTCTACGCTTAGAATAGAAATTTTCAATCCCACACAGATCATAGATAAATAAGCTGGGCCCCCAATTGGATTTGAAACAGTTAAGGGGTTATCTACCATTCTAGTTTCTAGGTGCAGAGATTCTACTAAAGCAGATGAGATAAAGGAATGTGATGCGCCAGAATCGAATAAAGTGCGAACTGAGTGATCATAAAGATAAACTACACTTTCTACAGAAGTATTTATACCTCGCTGTTGCAGAGGCAGTGCTTCTAGCGCATGAACTTGTGCCCCTGAGGTGGATCCATCCCTCTGCCTCTGTCCTCGCTTCATTGGGCAATCCTTAGCTAGATGGCCCGTCTCACCACAAGAAAAGCACTCACCATTCATCTTGGCCTTTTTTTACGGCAATCTTTCACTAAGTGCCCCACTTTGCCATAGAAATTACACTTCCTCTTCTCTTTGTTGTCTTTCCCGCCCTTTTTAAAGTCTGTCTTCTTAGGCTGCAAACCGTCTTTCATCCCCTGAGAGCTTTCTGCCTTTGTCTCCTTCTTTCCCTTATCCTCTTCGTTCAACAATGCCATTTGCACCAACCTTTCATACGTAGATCCCATGGGTATATGGGTCATGGCCAAACTGTGTAATGGCTCATTCAACCCCTTGACAAAGCGGGGAGCCTTCTTGTGCGGGGTGTTG